>JAAGKR010010497.1:1645-15805 GCA_011419295.1 Clarias macrocephalus | reverse complement strand
TAAGCAGATGTCGTTGTCATTCAGCCCCGCTTGTATTTTTGCGGTATTATGAGAATGAAATGCAGTAAGCTGTTTTTGATCATCATAATTTTCTTTAATAAATACAAGTGAAACATTAAACAAATTTACAACCACAGTACTAAAATTATAGTAATACATATAGCCGTTTCTTATTTGCATCAAATTTAAGCAAAGTAAATGGATACTTGTGTCATGGCGTGTGTCTGTGATGGGCGTCCGCCCAAATCAATATCGCTCCTCACTCACTCTGAAGCTTACTAGGTAGGCGGTCTAACTAGGCATGACTGGTGAGCTATTGGCGCTAATGATCCCGAGTTTCTCTCCGCACTATAAAACACAGCGGGAGTGTATCTCGGGGTCTGTTGGGGGGAAACTGGACTTTAAAAAGCAGCACGCGATGGAGTTTACTAAGGAGAGTGGCACGTGAGCGGGGTGATGTGACACATCCCAGAGACTTTAAAAAGGGGAATGCCGCCCTTTGATCTCCGCGAGAGGACAGCGTGTGAACAAGCCTTTATAAGACTCCACTTTTATTTAAGTGCACAAACAATGACAAAAAAACTCTTATGATTTTTTAAAATAATGAAAGTAAACAGGGTGCGCTAACTATCGAGGAGCGATATTGATTTGGCCGCACTTGTCTGGGAGGCCGCATAGCTAGTGAGCGAGGAGCGATATTGATTTGGGCGCAGCCCATCACAGGCGCAAGCCGTGACAACTTGTAACACAATAACAATAATATTTCAAACATTTTTCAGGCTGCCGTTTGGAGAAACCAGATAATAAAGAATAAACTAGTTGTTGTGTCAAAATAACCCAACCAGGTGTTCATTTGTAAATGACTCACTACATCTCATTTGACCCAACATGAGCAACCCAACAATGTGTTTACAGAAAAAACACACCATTTTTAGAGAGTCTTTTTTGAGTTCTAGTGAACGTGTTTCAATGTTCAACTGCAGTATGTTTTTTTTTACTCATTATTGTACAGCAAATATCAATAGCTCTGGTTCAGATTTTTTAATGCTTGTTGTATAAAATACACAGTAATTACCATCACTGTAATATTTATTCGATACAACATATTGTTTTGACTTTTTGCGCCACCTGGCAGTCATTTCACAAAATGTAACTGATTTATTTTGGCCACTGTCGTTTTGTCGCAGCAGTGAGCTGCTCTTCACACCTCTTTATGAGCAGTTGAGAGTTAAGGTCCTTGCTCAAGGGACCAACTGGGATTTGAACCGGGGACCTTTCAAACTGTAGTTCAGTGCCTTAACCACTGAACTATCCCAGTCCCCATCATGAAACATGCATCAGCCAGATTGTAACCAGAGCCACATTGATGAATCGTGGTATGTGGCTAGGAAATTAAACAAAGTCTGTGATCTAAATTCATGTTCATGTTGCGAGAGCAAGGGTCAATATCCAGAAATCCAAAAGAACAACAATCCAAGACTTACATTTGGCAGATGCCCTTATTCAGAGCAACTTTCATTTTTATCTCATTAGACAACTGAGCAGTTGAGGGTTAAGAGCCTTGCTCAAGGGCCCACCAGGCACAACTTGGTGGTCATGGGATTTGAACCTGGTACCATCTGAACAGTAGTCCAATGCCTTAACCACTGAGCTACCAAGATCGTGATCGAGGAAACAAAGTGTAAATCGAGATCCGAGACGCAAGGCAGATATAGTTGCTTGAGAATTGGGCACCAAGACAAACAATAATCTTGCAAGAAGTAGTTGGTTTTTTAACGAGTTAAATACAGCAGAGTGATGAATGAGATGAGGAACAGGTGTGCTCGAGCCGGTGACTGAGGTGACAAAACAGAAGCAATGAACTGGAGCGTGGAATGGAGTCACAGGTGATCAAGTTTCCTCCAGGTTCTCTGGTTCCCTTGGTGCCCTTGCACAATCCAAAGACATGCAAATTAGAATAACTGGCATTCCAGTGCCATAATTGGACTACAAGTCAAGTCAAGTCAATTTATTTATATAGCGCTTTTAACAATTGAAAGCAGCTTTACACAATCAAAAGAAGTTTGTATGCAATGTGTATGAATCAAAATGATAAGATTGTCCCTGATGAGCAAGCCGAGGGTGACAATGGCAAGGAAAAACTCCCTGAGATGGTAATAGGAAGAAACCTTGAGAAGAACCAGGCCAACAGGGAACCCATCCTCATCTGGGTGATAACGGATAGCAGGGATTGACCAGCATAATACTGTGTAAGACTGGAAGTTCAGTATAACAGGAGATGTGTTAAAATTTAAATTTAAATTAAAAGGAGTCCAGTTTGTACCTGGAGGCTTAGTTAGACTGTAGGAAATTCCAGTCCTGAGCTATCGAACAACTGAAGTCACAGGTCCCCAGAGAACAGCTGTCAGCATCAATCGAGGACAGGACAGTCTTCGTGGAAACCATCCCCAGCCACCACACGAATCCAGGCAAACCACACGGGGCATCCATGCAACGAGATTTCCGACCAGAAGCAGGACTCCAGGACTGGTTAGACGGGTCCAGAGGGCAGAGGGGTCTGGATCACTGGCAACTCAGGAGCGATATGTATAGCTCGACAGAGAGACAGGGAAAGGAGAGAGGGAGAGAGAGAGGAGAGAGCAGAAGAGGAGAGAACAAAAGATAAGGAGAGCTGGCAGTTAGGTATGGTCACAGTCAACATGTATAAGGTGAAAGTATATTTAGTGCAGAGTGCAAGCAGGGACTCCGGCAGGACTAACTATGACAGCATAACTAAAAGGGAGAGCCAGAAGGAAACACAGACATGAGGGCTCCCTGTGATGTAAAGCAACCGATCACCTCACTGTCAACAAACATGAGTGATCAATGAGAGTGGGGAAGACAGCATCTAAACATACCAGTTCACCAGATACTCTACGTCCACGAGTCCCCCAGATCTGCGCTTTTACCTAAGGCTAATCTATTTACAAAAATGCTTGGCTAAATAAATAGGTTTTTAGCCTAGACTTAAACACTGAGACTGTGTCTGAGTCCCGAACATTTATAGGAAGACTATTCCATAACTTTGGGGCTTTGTAAGAAAAAGCTCTGCCCCCTGCTGTAGTTTTAATAATACGTGATACTGACAGGCAGCCTGCATTCTTTGATCGAAGTAGGCGTGGCGGATCGTAAGACACTAGCAGTTCACTCAAATACTGTGGCGCGAGACCATTTAGTGCTTTAAATGTCAAAAGTAGTATCTTAAAATCAATACGAAATTTCACAGGGAGCCAATGCCAATGTAGATAAGATAGGGGTGATGTGCTTGTATGTGTGTGTGTGTGTGTGTGGAATTAGCACCTTCCCTCGCCTTGTTTTACACTGTAACACTCCTTCTCCCTCTCCCCACCTCGCTTTTTAAGTTTCACAACAAACACACACACACAATGGAAACACCGTTTTTTAACAGGAAAAAAATAAATCTCTCTGACACTGGCATAAGCACATATTAACGGAATCACTTTTTAAGTTTCACAACAAACGCATAAACACAGCGGAAACAACGTTTTAACGGAAAAAAGACATCTCTCTGAGACTGGCGTGAGCGCATAGGGAATCACTGCTGTAAAGTAAAACAAAACAAAACAAATGAACAAGCACCTTACCTTTGAAAATTATCGTGACAGAGCAGAGTTTCTGTGTGTTTGCGAAGCCGGGGAGGGGGTGAAAAGGCGAGAGAGCGTCTATGCGTGTGTCAGGGTGTGTATGTGTGTGTGTCGATATCAAATTACGTGCGCACACGCATAAGAGAATGAATAAAAGAAAGAGGGAGGTGTTTATTACACAACTAAGAGACGAGCAGAGTTTCTGTGTGCTTGCGAAGCCATGGGGAGTGGGGGGTGGGGGTGAAAAGGTGAGAGAGTGACGCTTGATGTCAAAATAAGAGTCGCATGCGTGATACATGATACTCGGCGCTCGTAAACTAATACTTGCTCGGTTTCCGTTTAAAAATGTGTTAAAAATCTTTGCTTGGTTTGCGGAACACTCGCAAACCACATTACTCGCAATCCGAGGTTCCACTGTATATATGACGCAAATCTCAAAGTGCTGCAAATGATTTCAACCTGAAAGCTCTGATAAAAAGATACGTTTTAAGACCAGACTTAAAAGCATCAACAGTCTGTGGCATCCTCAGATACTCTGGGAGAGCATTCCACAGTCTAGGTGCAGCTGCGCAAAAATCCTGATCTCCCATATTATGAAGCTTGGTCTTAGGAGGTTTCAAAAGATGTACTGATGCAGAGCGGAGGTTGCATGTGGATGTTTGTGAGGTAATAAGTTCTTTGAAGTAGGGAGGGGCATCCCCATTAATACACTGGTGGGTAAGAGGGGCAACTTTGTAATCAATTCTGAATGAAACAGGGAGCCAGTGAAGAGATTTAAGAATGGGCATAATATAATTGCATTTATGCCCACTCATCAGGATCCTAGCACTGTTTTGAATATACTGCAGCTTTTGAAGGATTTTTCCAGTAGTCCTAATGAGGAGTGCATTGCAGAAGTGCAGCCTGGAGGAGATAAAACGCATGGACTAACTTTTCTGCATCTGCAAAAATGAGTGCTGGACGCAGTTTTGCAATGTTCCTGGCATGAAAATAATGCATCTTACACAGATGTTTGATAGGAGCCTCATATGTCAAATGAGAGTACATTTTAAACCCAAGGTTAATAACAGTGATACTAGTGATGTTAGATGTTTACTGTGAGATGAACTGTTCTGCTGCAGGAAATTTTACTTCATCCATGATTTTATATTTAGTAGGTTGAACTTATCCTGAGGTAAAGCTGAGTATCATCAGCATAGCAATGAAATAAAATACAGCCCAGAGGAAGCATATACAATATAAACAAAATGGGGCCGAACACTTAGCCCTGAGGAACGCCATCTCCCAGGGCAACATGCTACGTTCTTTCATTAAGATAAGATGAGAACTAGTTGTAAACAGAATCAATAGAGAGTCCAACAGTGTGATGTAATCTGTGAAGAAGAATGTCCAGCATCAGCTGTAAGGCAAAACTGTAAGAAAATGGTCCAGAGCACACTCTGATGGTTTCATCTTTCTGACAATGACCTCAACTTCTTGCTGCGTAACGTCAGAGAAACAGCTGAAAGGTTACGAATTCCCTGGCAGTGGGTCATCCATCAGGACAGGTAGTGCAGTCCTGAAGAAAGTATTTATGGAATGGCATTTCTCCTCTGTAGCTTCCATATGAGATTGTAGCTCCTCTATAGCTTCCATATGAAATTGCGGTTTCAGTAGATGATTAATAGAAGAGAAAAGTTTCTTTGAATTTCCAGAGCTATTGTTAATGATATTTGAATAAAATTGTGATGGGTTGTAGAAGGGTTAGGGTTAGGGTTTAGGGTTAGGGTTAGGGTCAGGGCTAACCCTGGGTTGTAGCAGTCAACTGACTCAGTGACTGAGGAACATTCAACAAAGGAGAGATGCTGAAGATCTTTAATATATAATAATAATATATAATAATGTTGGCAGAAGTGGTACAGGGGGATGTAAGAAAATCATGCATCTCTGAGATAAACATTGAGTTTGGTTTAGGAGGTCGATAAATAAGCAGCATTGTCATGGGGAGAGGGGCTTTACACTTAAATGCTAGGCATTCAAATGAAGACAGTGTAAGCACAGCAAGGGGAGACAGATTCAGTTGCTGAACCAGGTCTGTTGTCATTACCTCCTGTGATTTTGGGTTTCGTCACACAGCTCCAGTGATCTGTTATAGATCTGTGTGAAGATGGGGTCCAGCTGGTCAAAACAGGATTTCAGACAGATAGGTGTAACGCCATCTGAGCCTGGAGATTACCTTCTCTTCTGTTTTTGAAAGATCTGACAAACATCCTTTCCACACTAAAGCAAGGTCGTTTGCAGGAGACTGGTTTTTACAGGTTTTCAGAGTAGCTTCACTAAGACACTCTGATCTCCCTGTCTAGTGTGTTTCTGGTCTGGTTGTACAAGAACCTGTTCCCCCTCCCGTGGGCATCTTCTTTGGCCTGATGTCTAAGTTTTGCTTTGAACCATGGTTTGCCATTGTTGTATGTTGAATAAGTGTATGTGGGGATACACATAATCAGAAACTGATATATGATGTTACAGAATCTGTGAGCTGATCCAGATTGGTGGCAGCAGCTTCAAAAGCACTTCCAATCACTGCAGTCAGAACAGGCTTGCTCCCACTCTGCTTCACTGGTCCATCTCCTTACACTCCTTACTACAGGCTTAGCAGATTTATGATTTGGCTTGTTGGTCAGGAGAATATGAAACCACTATAAAGGATGCACTATATTTCTGACCACTATAAAGTGGTCAGAAAATCCTAAAGGTGCTCTGGCAATGGAGCAATATGCATCCTTTATAGTGGTGTAGCAGTGGTTCAACATTGTTTATATCTCTGTTGGCGCATGTAATGTGTTGTTTGAATTTAGGTAGTTCATGCGTGGGATTTGTTTTAGTCAAAGAGAATACTTATAACAGAGCCCAGGTGTTGTTGCTCCATGTCTGTGATTTGATCAGCCAGCTGTTGCAACATTGTGTTCACACACAAGCTAATAGGAAGGCTTCCAGTTGATAGAGATGGCTTCTAGATCAGGACAGCACATCTTCATTGCTGTTACATCACCTTTCCTTGATGTAAAAGCATGACCTGCTGCCTCGCGATTTCCCAGTTGATGCTGTGTCATGATCTGCTCTGACCAGCTGGAAGCCTGGCGTTTTGTCCGGAATGACTTTATTCAGCCAGGTTTTCACGAAACAGCAAAAGTTTTTATTTATCTGGGAGAGCAGAAGAAGTTTGTCCATTCTGTTAGGTGGAGAGCAGAGATTTGGCAAATGGATACTAGGCAGTGTAGTTGTAAAGCCGTGCTGTCTGAGCTGGCTTCTTAGATGCAGTCATAATATAACTCATAATTTGTAATGAATTTTTTAGGACTTGATATAACATTGTTAAATTCCTTAACTATAACATTGCTATTTTTTCCCCTTCATTTTTCATCTTTCCATGTCGCTAACACTTCAATATTGCCTCGTGTCATAATTTATTTTTTTAAATGATTGAAAAATTTAATTGGTACCAACTGCAATGACTTCAGAGCCAAATCGGATTAGGTCGGTATGGAAAAGGGGTATAACAAACATAACAGCGGTTAAACTTTCAATATAATTATAATTAATAAGAACAGCTTTATTTTACGATAACAGGACAATAAGTGTGTTTAGAGTGCCAGAGATTTAAGAATTAACAAATCTAAAATGTGATAAGTGCGAGAAGTGCAAAACAAAATAACAAATTCAAAAACAAAATAAATGAAAAAACAAAATAACTAAATAAAAAACAAAATTATTTTGTTTTTGAATTTATTTTGTTTTGCACTTCTCAGCCACCGTACAACATCCCATTGCCTTAATTTCAACTCAAGAGTCAATCTGTTACATTAATAAAGCTGATTAAATGTTAATCCCATCTTTCATATCATAGTGAGATCTCCAGTGTAACATCAGTGATGGAGCAGTGTTTGTTTGTCCTTCTGCTTTTTACAGGTGAGTGAAAATAATCCACATAATACAGATTTTAATACCTAAGTTGTAATTAGGAGATGGAGAATGTAACTTGTTTAACCCTAAGTGCAAGGGCGGCACAGACACGAGGCGAGGTCTTACGGGAAAAAGGGTAATGTATTTAAGGAAAATGGGGAAGGAAGGGGTTATAGAAGGGAAGACGGAAAGAAAGGGAAGGGTAGGTGAAGCACGTGCTGGTCTGGTTGGCAGTGGCTGGTGAGCGGCTGGCGGTGGACAGAGTGGCAGCTTTGGAGCATGCGGAGGTAGCGCTCCTGTATGCTCCCACACATAAAAATATTAAGTAAATTCAACAATTTTTTCAGTACATGACGGAGACCTCTTCCGCTGCATGTGAGCCCAGCTCTCTCTGGGCGTGGCCACAGTTAGGAGTCTCTCCTGGACGTCCGTCAGCTGGACGGCTTTCCCGGCTGGGATCGTGGACCCTAACGCAATCCTCTCTGCAACCTTTTCCTCTGTGCAGAAGATGGCGCAGCTCGTTCATGCACTGTGCTCTCGCGAAGATCAAAGGGCGGCATTCCCCTTTTTAGTCTCTGAGCGCATCAAATGTAGCAAAGTCCAGCTTCCCAACAGACCCCGCGCTACAGTCCCCGCTGTGTTTTATAGAGCGGGATCATTAGCGACGATAGATTCTCATTTTAAAACTGCAATTAAAAAAAAAACATGCATACATATGAAGGAAAATGAAAAATTTACAACACAGACATACACAACAATTTCCAATGACCAGCCCAGTTGAACTTGCACAGAGCAGATTAATAAGTGTCAATCATAACTCCCTGAGGGCTATAATAATTTTATTTTAAACAACATTTCCTAATCATGTAACCATTCTACCATGTACTATCACTGTGTCATCATCACTACAAGTCATCACCCTATTCTCATCATCATTAGCACCACCACATCACAGGTAGTAGTCAACCAAAACAGTTATCTCTTCCTGATTTTAGTATTTAAAGTATATAGATGAATAAAAACAGAATTAATGGAATTTTTGTTCCTGCTTTTCTTGGGGCTTAGTCAGAGACCAGATGTTAAGAACTGATGCTGAAAAATCAGATGGCATTAAATAAAAAATACCACATTTTCCTAAACACAATAGGCACTGCTGGCCTTTCTGGTTAAAATATCAATATTTAAATCAAATTTCAGACCATAGTCAATAATAGTGCTCAGATATTTGCAAATTATACCAATTGTTGGTTGAGTTGTGGGGGATCGCCTGAAATCTACTGTATACACATCTTTAGTTTGACTATATTATAATAAGAATCTATATTGTAAAAAGGCATTTTTGCAATAGGCAACAAACATGTTAATAACCAGTAGACAATTTTCCTATCATGAACAGAAAGATATCTGTATTGTCTGCGCCTGGGCTTATTCTAGGTCCACAAGCTTTAGGATAATTTATTACACTGTGTGGATAAAATGAAAGATTATAGGGAGGAGTCAGATTTGAAGTCATTCATCTTAATATTACATATTAAAATTTTGTTGCGTCTGTTAGGGTAGTGGTCTCCAACCTTTTTTGTACCACAGACCAGTTTTATAGAAAATTTTCCACAGTTTATAGTAAATACAACATACCATAAGACAGAATCGCTCACTTTTTTCACTCACTCATCATCTATACTGCCTTATCCTGTATACGAGCTCTCAATCACAACACCACATAGGACCCATCACCCACATACTTGCACATTTTGCACATCTCAGGACTGCAGACATTTTAACTTTTACTTTTTACCGGGACGCACAACCGGTTTACACATGGAACATTTGCACACTTGCACATTTTGCACACCGTGAAGTTGAACTTCACTACATTCTGGTCTGCACTACACCACATTTCCATTACATTTCAGTCACTATATATCCACTATTTTTATTTTATTAGATATTCTTTAACCTCTTTATATTTATCTTATTCAAATACTTTATTTCATTTCTATTTTTATTCTTATTCTGAACATTTTGTAAATAAGTGTTTCATTATTTTAAATATCTTATTTCTTTTTTGTTGTAATATTGTAGGTCAATAGCAGTCGTATAAGTATTTCACTTAATATAATACTGTGTATGACTGTGTATGTGATGAATAAAATTTGAATTTGAATTTACACTGTTGTAGCCGGCCTAGAGCCTGTCCCAAGAGACTTAGGGCGTGAGGCTCCCTGGACAGGGTTCCAATTCACACACACACACTCATGCTCATTTAACACTATTGGCAATTTTGCAAATGCCAATTTGCCTAATCTGCATGTCTTTGCATGTCTCACCAAGCGCAGGAAGAACATGTAGTGAAGAATATTGTCTACAGCCTCTGATTTACTTGGTACACAAGTCCATAGACAATACTTTCGTTTGCACTCGCATGGATATATACCTTTTTTGCTCCTGTTAGGGGTCGCCACAACGGACCATTTGTCTTCATCTAACTCTGTTTACCACATCTTCCTGCATGTCCCCCCTCACCACATCCATAAACCTCCTCCTGGGCATTCCTCTTTTTCTCCTGCCTTGCAGCTCCATCTCTACTATTCTCCTCCCAATATACTGTACCTCTTATTCCTCCTCTGCACATGTCTAAACCATCTTAATCTGGCCTCTCTAACTTCATCCCCAAACAATCCGGCCCGCACATCTCATTCCTAATCCTGTCCATTCTTGTCACTCCCAAAGCAGCCGTGCCATTACTAGCTCTGCTTCTTGCTTTTTTTTTTATCAGTGGCAACGTCTCTGAACTGTACAACATTGCTGATCTCACTACCGACTTGTAAACCTTCCCTTTCATTCTTGCTGATACTTTCCCCCCGAAGGTTTGTATTTACATTCTTACGTCGGTTCTGATCACCGTCGGAGGTGAGCACATTTGCGTATTCACACAACCGGAAACTGTAGGTGGCAATAAGGACGTAGTTTATTTGTCTTCTGTCCAAAAGGAGAAAGAAGGAAAAACCATGGGTCACGAACTATGTAACACCTGTAAATGCTCTGTGTGGATGTTTTTTTTTTGTGACAATAACAACTGTGCCCTGAACTACATTCCTACTGACACATCTATTGCGCGGCTCAGAGGGTGAAATGAGCACATGCTGCGCGGACTCAAAAAACTCTACTCTTTAAGGTGAGGAAATAGCTGTGGTCTACATTCAGTTCAGATTTCCACAGTGAACTATATATTTAAAAAATGCTCATTAAACATTAATTTGGTTCAATTCTTTGGTCATAGCACATAAACGTTATTTATTTATTTATTTTAAATACAGTGGAACCTTGGATTATGAACATAATTAATTCCGGAAGTGGGCTCGTATTTCAAAACACTTGTAAATCAAAGCGAATCTCAAATAATTTGTTCCACAGCCCAAAAAAATAAATACATAAAATAATAACAAAATATAAAGTAAAAATAAAACAAATTAACATGCACTTTACCTTTGAAAAAAATACAAATAAATCCAGACAGATGAGTCTTTCTCTTTGTGTTTGTGCATGCACAGCACTATGTATGTGTGTGTGTGAGTGTGTTTGTGTATATGTGTCAAGCTAAAGTAAGAGGAAAGGAATAATCAGACCCTCCCCTCTCCCTCTTCTCACACTGTTTTATCGGGAAAATTAATAAGGAACAAGGACGCTCGAGTGAGTGCAGACTAACAGAATCCCTGCTGTAAATTTAAAATAAAACATATCCTGCACTTTACATTTGAAAAGGATCACGACAGAGCAGTGTTTCCGTTAAGAGTGAATGGATGTGTGTGTGTGTGTGTGTGTGTGTGTGTGTGTGTGTGTGTGTGTGTGTGTGAAGGCGAGAGAAGGAGACTGTGTCAAGGCAAAAGGAGGAGGTGTGTGTGTAAAGGGGCACGGTTTTCAATGACGCTGAATCACTGCAAGCTGATACAAACACAGAGAGCGAGAATGGATCTTTAACGTCTATAATGAGACTTTCTTTTGCTTTACACACCCACACACATGTTATAATAAACAGTACATGCGAGCTGTACACACACTTTCATACAAACACAAAATAAAAGAAGCTTTACATGCACACACCTAATCAGTGTTATAGTAACTAAGACCCTGCATGGTAGACGATTACCCACAATTCCGCAGTGCAAGAGAGAAAAAAACCATTGGCTCAGTTGTGATCACGTGACACTCGGCATCAAAACAAGAAGCGTATGGGTGATACATGATACTCGGTACTCGTAAACCAAGACTTGTTCGTTTTTCAAGTCAAAATTTATTTTAAAAATTTGCTTGTCTTGTGGAATGTTTGCAAACTGAGTTACTCGCAATCTGAGGTTCCACTGTATTTACTTTTGTATCGCAAAAATATAGTGTTTATGTACACTGTGAATTTATCAAACAGATGTAAACAATGAATAAATAAATGCAAGAAATACAGTTAAGTACAGTGAATTAGAAGAAACACAGCAACTTAATTTAATGCCTGCTATAATAAAGTTCAACGAATAGCATAGATTCACATAATAAGTATCTAATCATGTATTTTCTATTCTCCCCAGGAACATCTGGGTTCAAGAGAGGTCTGGTGTATGATGGCAGCATGTCATTGTGATCTGTAGAGACCAGGAATGGCTACCAAATTCTCAACATTCCTAAAAGAGAGATGCTTGTGCTCCTTTTTCCTCACCTTGTTAAGTGTAGCTTTTAGGGCTGCAACAACTAATCGATAAAATCTCCTAATAAAATTTGTTATCAACGAATGCCGTTATAGATTAGTTGGACTGCTCACATTACTGAGGAGCGCGACCACAAGATGCACAAATACACACAGATACACAGCCGCTCGCGCAATGGAGGTTACAAAAGTGTCTGCAGGAAAAAGTGCGCGTCTATGGCGTTATATTCCCTCCACAATTCTGAGTGCGCAGTTTGACATTTTGAGAGCAGACAAAACACTCTATGCGCGTGCTGTGTCTCCACTGCGCGCTCAACAGCTCGATTCTGCGCGTGCAATGTCTCCTCTGCTTGAACAACATGTTCTCTGCGCACGTGCGACTCTGCCAGTACGCTCGCTTAACTTTGTCCAGTGTTACAAAACGACCACAAAATCAGCCAATCACAGACTTCCACACACAGCTTCTGATTGGCTGCTCCTTCTCTATCAGCTGGTAATATCTGCAATTATTGTTAAAATGCTGTACTTTGCATACGCAAATGGTGTTATTTATTTATTTTTATTATTATTTTTTTTTTGTAACAGACAAGTCAGCATAAGTGAGTTAATTCAAAAAAGTAATCCCCCCCCCTGCACTCCACAACAAGCAGCCACTATAACAGATGCCATCCAATATAATTAGAGTACAACAATTGTTTTGCTTATTTATTTATTTATTTATTTATTTATTGGATATTTAGAGAAGTTTTACTGTTCAAAAACAAACTTTTTTTTTGTCTTTAATTTAAGGTTTAAAATGTCAAAATTAAAGATTATTAAACTCTATCTGTGGCTTTTGCATTTTCTTAAGTTTAGTTTTATACATAACTAATACCCTGATTTATGGTTTTATATAGTTATAAGCAAAACATCAAATTAAAGAAGCATTTAGTTTTTATCTGATTAATCGAACAAATAATCACCCAACTAATCGATTATCAAAATAATTGTTAGTTGCAGCCCTAGTAGCTTTTCAAACTTAGTCGACGTGCTGAAAGTAATACCTAATTAAAAACCATACCCTGCATCCACCAGTGTTTTGTGTTGAACATGTTTTGTGTGCAGTGTGTTTATATTGTATTTTTCACACACACATACACAGCGCATGCGTGCACAAACTAATGGAAACACTTATCTTTCGGGATTTATTTGTAAAGTGCAGGTTAATTTTAATGTTTATTTTTACTTTACAAATTATATATATATATATTTTTTTGGTTGTGGAACAAACAATCGGAGTTTCCATTATTTCTCACGAGTTTTATTTATGAGTGTTTTGATATATGAGCATGCTTCCAGAACTAATGATGCTTGCAATCCAAGGTTTCACTGTAATTGTTTTAGTTTGTGGTGGTTAAAGTTTTTCAGCTCATATTGTAAAATGATAAACATTTGATGTAAACACCTTGAGTTGGATAAATCTAAAAATTTTGAATAATTTTGCATGCAGCTGATGATGCTAGGAGGAGTAGAGTTCTACTTTAACCAATAAGATTATTATTTACACAAATTTAGCTTGCACTGGATTTTATCCTTACCTCTGCTAAACTTTCAAATAATTAAATATCTCACAGCTCATTTAATGACCTTATATTAACAGATCTGTACCCTGAGTAAGATGAGATTATCCTCAATGAATAGATCAAACAAGAGTCTTTGATTGGTAACCCAGAGCCTCAACCATCTGAGCCACCACTGCTCCAAGCTTTAAAGTCTAACATGTTTCCCAGTTTGTTCTACACAAGTACTAAAAAATAAAATTAAATGCAAATTAAAAAGCAGACATTACACAAGCTAAAAGTTTAACCTCCTCCACAGGAGCCCTTCCCCTCACCCTGTCTATCC
>JAAGKR010010496.1:6476-22556 GCA_011419295.1 Clarias macrocephalus | reverse complement strand
CTAACAAATCTGATTAAGACAGAATCATGCACAGATATGCGAGAAAGAGAGAAACAAAGAGAAACAGAGAAACAGAGAGAGAGAGAGAGAGAGTCACAATCATACATGCAGCACAACCACTTTATATTTGTTTCACTTTGACGGACTTTTCTATAATACGATTTATAATATCTTATGTTGCCTCTCTTTCATCGTCCTCCTGCATGACTGCTGCATTTCACATAATAATACGCGTGTTTTGTTGCATTCTCTCTTAATCAAGTGCAAGTCTTCTATTGAATATAAATAGTGATACATTGTTTTGTGTATGATTAAACTCAACGTAAATATCATCATAATAATTTATTTATTTATTCATTTAATAGACATTTATTTGCCGTCAGAGTCGTAGTGGTGGAGTTGGACTGAGTACCAGGGGCCCCAGTGACGGGAGGGCCCTTGTACAGTAAGTTTGAAATAATGAAATATTAGAAATATGGGTGAAGAAAGAAAGGGCCCCAATGAGACCAATTACATACAGGGTGAAGATTCTCAAATGTCATTTTGTACCATGTGTGAATACCATCAGATGTATCAGTTTGTTTGTTGCAGAATAAGGTGTATGGTTAGTGTTAGACAAAATGGCTGGGTGTGTGACGTGGGAGCGTTGTGTGTACGCGCAGAAGCAATGCCCTTGATTCAGAATCGCACCCCAAGCTTCTCTGAAAAGTTGGCAGCTTTGCATCATTTATTTTATTTTATTGTATTTTTTTGGGGGCAATACTTTTGGGCATTCATATTGGTTTTTATTGTGTATGTAGGCAGACAAAATAAAAAGGGATTTTTGTGTGTGTGTGTGTGTGTGTGTGTGTGTGTGCTTGAACATTGATTCAAATGTCTTGCCTGGTATGACAACAAAAGGAAAAAAAAAAAAAAAAAACGTGAGTGTGGTTTGCATAGCTCTTCCTCCTGCTCACCTCCTAGCCACCGTTTTTTAGACAAGTTTCCTGCATTATGATTGGCTATAAATAATGCACTTACGCAAAGGGATACAAATGTGGGAGTGGTCAGTAGTTCATTTGAAGATACAGATAGTAAAAATAAAAAAATAAAAAACAGAAGGAATTTTCTAAGAATGCTAGCATGCATGATTTGAATGGTCTTTAATTTAATACCTAATTGATTAAACTGCCTTTTCATTTTGTCTGCTTTTCCCAGGCTTTAAGAAAAATACTTTAATATCACTCTAATAGGTAACAAGTGCTTGCTTCATTGTAAGCCTAAACAGAATCGCAGTTATTGATGACATAAGCAGAAAGTAATGATTTCCTTTAATCACGGGTCTATCATTACAGGCCCGTCATCATACAGTATAATCTGACATGTGGAAAACACTGGCAAGACTTTAATGGGATCATCTCATACAGTGTGACACGTAATGATCTTAAAAGCCTGCTGAATTCACCGACTCTTAAAACAGCCTTCTCTAAACACTCAAACCTGTGTGGAAGCTCCCAAAGCATTATATTTTTCATAAAACAAATGATTTTTTTTTATTTTTTTTTTTATTGCTATTATTTTAGTTAAGCTCCTTTAGTGCTAAAGTGACTGCACTAAAATAAAAAATTAAATTCAGTGAAAAGAATAAAGACCCCGCTGATGACTCTTCACCCGAAAATAGTACCGGAGGCAAAGTCATGTAGTCGTACAGAATGACGGAGAGAATGGGTGCGCTTGAAGAGCCGGATCGTTATTCCTGAGGTGGAGGTGTAAACAGGGCGAGGTGAACTCGTTTCTCATTTCACCCCTCACCTTCACTACATTCTGTCCAGAAAGTACAAAAATAAATAAATAAATACATACATACATACACTATTAGTCCAAATACAGGGCTGTTTTGAAATGCGTGGGAAAGTCGTTACATGGCAATGAGGCCGATTTAAGAAGAAGACGGGATTGAACAATTTATTTCTTGCATACAGCCTAATACATATAAAATGCTCTGACATTCAGACAATAATTATGTGTTGAGTTTATCTCACAGTCGTTATGTTGATGGGTCATTTCTGTGACTGTCAATAATTTTGAATTAGGTTTCTACCAGAGTGCTGAGAATATACAAAGTGGAACCTCGGATTGCGAGTAACGCAGTTTGCGAGTGTTTCGCAAGACGAATAAGGATTTTTAATACATTTTGAACTGGAAACCGAGCGAATGTCTTGGTTTACGAGTACCGAATATCATGTATCACGCATTCGCCTCTTATTTTGACACTGAGCGTCATGATCACAACTGAGCCAATGATTTTTCTGATGAATGATTCTTACTGCTTTAATCAACGTCTCCCTCTCTTTTTCAGCATTTCTCCTATGTGTGTGCGGGCGCGTAATTAGACACTGACACACACACGCACACACACTCTCTCACCTTTACACCCCCCTCCCCGGCTTCACACACACACACAGAAAACTTTACTCTGACGCGATTCTTTTCAAAGGTAAGGTGCTGGTTTATTTTTTTATTAATTTTTTTTTTACTTTACAGCAGTGATTCCGTTAATATGCACACACATGAGTGTCATTAGAGAGATTTCTTTTTTTCCACCCTTAAAACAGTGTTTCTGTTGCGAGAAAGCAAGGTGGGGGGAGGGAGGAGGAATTTTACTGTGTAAGACGAAGCAAGGGAAGGGGCCAATTACACACACACACACACACACACATATGGCGTCTGCGCGCACAAACGGAAACACTCATCTGTCAGGATTTATTACACAAGGTAAAGTGCAGGTTAATTTGTTTTATTTTTACTTTATATATTGTATTTATTAATTTTATGTATTTATTGTTTTGGGCTGTGGAACGAATAATTTGAGCTTTCATTATTTCTTATGGGAAAATTATATTTGGTTTACAAGTGTTTTTAAATACGAGCCCTATTCCTGCATGAATTATGCTCATAATCCAAAGTTCCACTCATATATATTATGCTTTTTATGCTAGGGCTAAGGTTGGCAATTCAAATCTTGCCTCTGGTCAGTGTGTGTGTGTGTGTGTGTGTGTGTGTGTGTGATGTTTGCTTGACCTCGTCATGCTTGATGGGTTTCCAGTACTCTGGTTTCCCTTCACGGTCCAAAGACATAAAATGTAGGCTGATTGCTATTTCCAAATTGCACGGACACCATTCCAGCCAACAGCAGGTAAAATAAATAGACTGCCTAAGTGTGATTTATATTAAAAAGAGAAATAAATACATCAAATGAAAGCCAAACAAGAATTAATAATAAAAAAAAAGTTAAGTGGTAATTTAAAAGTGGCAAAGCAATTTTCAGAAAAAAATCGGTAAAGCAAAAAAAAAAAAAAAAGAAATCGTTAACGTTCTGTTAAGTCGGGCGCGAATGCAGACAACCTGCACCTGAAAGCAAGTGCAGGCATTGTAGTACATCTGGCCCACTCCGTCTTGGAAAAGATTGTCTTGCTGTTCTGTTCTGTAGGTGGAAAGTTTACTTTTTTTTCCACATGCAACTTAGCATGAACTTTTGCCGTTGCTATGGGGATATTTTTGTGCCAAGATCTAAACGGCAGGATGGAAATAGGCGAGTATCTGAGCAAATAAAATAAACTTCAATCTACATTGACTAGTACAGCATACTGTATGTTACATGGAGAGAACTCTTTACTGATTTGTGGTTACTAATTTCAGCTCGCTGTCAGATCCAAGCCGACATCAGCAGCAAATACCCTCGATGCGACTCAGCATGCAGACATGGCAGCGTGAAGTCCTACAACTCCTGACACAGCCTGACAAGAGCACCGGAATTCTAACGTGAAACCGATCTCACAATCGCATCATGCTGTAAATAGAACACCAGAACAATCTGCCTTTACAAAGCATATGCTCCTGCGAGTAACATACACAACTACACTATGCCGAGCCTTTATTACAATCATTGACATTATGTATATGCCCCAGTTAGTTCCTGTTTGCGGGTTAAGTCTAATCCGGTTTAGCCTGCTTTTGATCGACTGACCATTGCCTGTTTTTAGATTCCGACCCTGTTTGATTCGTTTGCCTGTGATTGTGTTTCCAATTAAATTTCAGTACTTGGTACCTGCACCTGCATCTCTTCGACATCAATCCGTTGTACTCCCTTGCTATTTGCGTTTGTGTTTCAGCTGATGAAGCTTTTGCTGCTAATTGAGGTGACTTTACAATGTGTTTACAAAGGTGTGAGGACTTATAGAACAACATAAAATGTGCTGCAAAAACTCACCTAAAATTCGACAGAAATGGTGGCAAAAATACCAATAGCATTTTGGTTATCGTAAATTGTCCTACATCCGGGGTGGAAGTACATTTCCTTTTTACTGTTTAAAGTAAAAAAGAAATCTGTTACATTACTATGTTACTTTCTGATATAAGTAACTAGTTCGAGTACTTTTCCATCGCAGAAAATGAAAACTTCAGTTTTCATCCTCACGCATGTTGTTTTAGTCAAGACCTTTACAATTATTCTACCATCATCACTCAGAGAAGTTTGGCCTATTAACTACTAATACCCCTATCTCACCTACGTGGTTTCACGCGGTGGCGTTATCATGATTTATGAGTTTCGGCGCTGTGATTAGGTTTCCATCTTTCCGCGCGTCGGTCCTCGCATAGTCAAACCGCATAGGTGAGATAGGGGTATAACAGCAGGAATAACAGAGGGGGGCGGGTTATCGGGGGCGGGGCTTGTAGGACGACTTCCCCTTTCTCACACACACACACACACACACACACTAATGCATTGGGAATGACTGCTGTCTGGCTCACGGATTACATAAATTGTCTGAATAACGGATTCTATTTTTGAAAAAGTAACTAAGTAACTGAGCACTTGAATGGAGGACCTAACATGTTCGATTACTCATTACATCAAAAAAGTAATGCGAAGACTCTAACACGTTACTTTGTAACGCGTTACACCCGACACTGTTTGTCACACAGTATACTTGTGTAGTTTTATTGGAAGATACTTTTTTACTTGTACTCAACTACATCGTACACCAAATACTGGTACTTTTCACATCACTACATTTACATGGGGTTGTGTTACATAACTACAGAGGTGTGTATCATTTGTAGTGCCACCTGCTGACTGTTATGCGTAATTGCATGATTACACTATGATTACTCTCTGTTGAAAGCCTGCAGACGACATGGATGAAAATGACATGTTCAAAGTCAGACACACACACACACACACACACACACACACACACACACACACACACACACAACAAAAGACAGACTCTATTACTATGACTTAAAGGCTACTCTGAGCTAACGCAAGCTCAGTACTTTTAATACTTAAATACATTTGAAGGTGAATATTTTGTATTTTTACTTAAATACAAATGGAAATTGATGACTTTTACTTTTTTTACTTGAGTAAAAGGTCCTATTGTACCTAGGGTATCTCTACTTTTACTCAGCTACAGGATTGGTGTACTTTGCCAACCACTGTCCTACAGGCATAATAATAATAATAATAATAATAATAATAATAATAATAATAATAATAATACGTTACATCAGGTGGACTGAGAGAATCCAGGGTTGAACTTAAAGGTATGACAGTGACTATGTACTGTATGTGTGATCACAGCAAGTTTACTTCTCTGTGTTTTGTGTGTGTCTTTTAGAGAGAGTGCAGTGAGAAGTTTTTTCTCAAGAAAACCTGAGGAAGAAGAAGAGGTTTCTACAGCACCATGGGATCTGTGAACGGAGATTCGGGACACGGGTGTATTTATTTATTTATTTATTTATTTATTCATTCATTCATTCATTTAGACCAGACAGACTTTTTAAAATGTACAGTGAGTACTGAGACGGCCTTCTTATGAATATATGTAGATGTACTGCACCACAAAGCAACTGCTTTGACCATGTGTAAAATCATCCTCCCAGTGCACCTGTGTGTGTCTTTCTGTCTGTCTGTCTACAGGACAATACAAATGAAAGACCTATTAGGGACATCTTCAGATCCCATTAAGCTCTAAAAATGTTAAGACCCCAGACAACTCAAAGTGAACTTCAAGCCTCATACTAAAGTTCTCAGATACACCTTTTCCACCAAAACAAGTCCAGCTCTAGTTCGGAGTTGGTGCCCAATTTCAATTTTTTTTTTTTTCCCCAGACAGCAAAAGCACTAATCCTCAGACAGAAAAAAAAAAAATAATAACAGTTCCATGGTGGCACCATCACATTGCTGGGCTGAAACAAAGAATAGATTATGACAGGGGCTGGGAAGCAGGATTATTACACCCAACTATAGGTTTGTGATGGCCATCTTTGAACCAGAGTAGTGTATAGTCACATGTAGTGTAGTGTTGTATCTACCACAACTAACTGCTCGCAGAACCACGTTGAAGTCAGACATCGTTGTTGTTATTGTTAAATGAGACCAAGAAGATCAGAATTCATGTGACGTTACACCAGCAATAGCTGCTAAAGCACACTAAAGAAAGGTGTCTGGCTTTCTTTTGTTTTTCTGGATCTTGAAAAATAGAGCCGACTAACTGCTCGCCGTCCTGTTGGTGTCACTGTTTGAAATGAATGAGTGGCTGCGCAAATACGACATGTTTTAACGCAGATAATGTGAGCAAAGACGTATTGGTGTGAAGCTGCATGTCTTTTCAGAGGACAGATGCGTCCACATTGAAGATCGAAGTCAGTTGTAATTCTGAATGCGAATCATCATGACATGCAGATCAGATCAAATAAAAAACAATAAAAAAAAATTTAACTGGACAATGTGGCTTGTAATGTGAACATCGTGCTACTACTTAGTAATTCGCTTCACACAGTAATTAGCGATATCGTAATTTTGTGAAGATGACCTCAAGACCTCTTATGGAGTTTTAAAGTCCTTGAACAGATGGGCCGAGAGCTACTGATTAATTACGGAATATTAATATTTCGGGGATTTCAGCTTTGTGCTCACCAATAGTTTCGAAGCTCATGCTTTGTCAGGTATGTGTGTGTGTGTGTGTGTGTGTGTGTGTGTGTGTGTGTGTATGTGTGTGTGTGTGTGTGTGTGTGTGTGTGCATGACTAAATCAGGCAAAGCAATGACTATTCACCCATGATGCCTGGAATGCACATCTCCAAATTACTTCATTAAAAACACTGCAGTTACACCCAGACTATTTTCATACACTATTAACACTCCTAAATTAGTAAATTGCTTTGAACCGTCTTTTCTTACCATCCACTTAGTCCTGTAAACTGCTTTAAGAAAACTTTTTAAAATTTCAATTAACCCCCAAAGAGTCTCATTCTGCAGCTATTTACAGCATGGCTACAAAATTAATTAAAATGTATTGATGGCCAATGTAAAATGGTTAAGGCTACATTCAAACATCACTAAGGCAGCACAGGCACTTTGCCTCCGGGCAACACACACATGCACACAAAAGCACACGGATCTGCCTACGCGTCCATGAACGGACATGTTGCGTTATTCAATCCAGAATGAAATAGCGGTTGGTCAACTACAGCACAGTACATCACATTAAATGTAATGTTTAATGCACCGTCATTTCATGCAAAGGTTTATGGATCTTTTGAAAGGAGTAGCTGATGAAGACGTGCCAACTGCAGCACGCAACAGCCACCAGTCGGGCATGATATCATTTGAATAATCCTAACTGACACGCATTCACTTTCATTTAGTGTGAGCAACATTAGCATTATTGACCAAGTGTCAAGTAAAAAAAAAAAAAAAAACAAGCTAATGGCTAAATTCACATGATATACAGTCAGTACTGAGAAACTGCCATCTCATAAAGATATATGTAGATTTTACTGAAGCACAAAATGACTGCAAACCTGTGGCAGAATTATGGCACACACACACACACACACACACACACACACACACACACACACACACACACAGTAGATTATATTCAATCTTTATGTACATAGGAACAGTATTTTCCCATCATTACAATTATTAATTCATTCTTTAAAACATTTTTAATAAATAGATTTAACTCTGGCGGCATGGTGGCTTAGTTGTTAGCACAGGTCCAATCCCCGCCTCGGGTCCCTGTGTGCATGAAGTTTGCATGTTCTCCTTGCACTTGGTGGGTTTCCTACAGGTTCTCCGCTTTCCTCCCACAGTCCAAAGACATCCAGATTGGGCTAATTGTCGTTCCCGAATTGCCCGTAGTGTGTGAATAAGTGTGCAAGTGTGTGTATGTGTCTGCCGTGCAATGGATTGGCACCGCATCCAGGGTGTACCACGGTTTGTACCTTAAGTCTCCTAAAATAGGCTATATCCATCCATCCATCCATCCATCCATCCATCCATCCTTCCATCCATCCATCCATCCATCCATCCATCCATCCATCCATCCATCCACCAACCTACCCACCTACCTACCTACCCACCCATAGAAATTGGCCAATTGGCTTCGCATCCAAGATATTTTCCATTTATAGTATCTTAAAAATGGAGGTTGGACAAGTATACTTGCCATATATAGCACTTGTCTTTAAGTATCTTTTATTTGCAAATGCATTCAGGATCAGTCACCTGTCCCCAATCCTGAGATGACAAGGAGCTGAGCCCGCACTTTCGTGGCCTTCATGGACAGCACCAGCCAGAGACTTTAATTGTTTTAAAGGCAAAACCTGCATGATGGAATCATATTGTATGAGGGGAAAAGAATAGTGTCCAGAGACATACAGCAGTTGAGATTTCATTTCAGGTGATGAAAGAGTACTGTATCCCTTTCATGATGAGATGCATGCATGACATGCTGTGATGGAAGTGCCATGTAGGAAGCCGAGAGCCTGAATGAGAAATCAGGGGAGACTCAGCCGAGTCTCATTAGCATGACGGTAATGTGAAAAACCATGGCAGGATCAATAGGCACAAATGGAGATGAGGTCAATTTACAAGTGTGTACAGTACCAGCAGAGCAGACATGCAGTACGCATGACGACAGAGAAGAGAACATGAACCTCTATGTTATTCACAACAAAATAATCACCAAGTGAAAGAAAAAGCCTCATACTGTATGATTCATTAGTATTTTCACCTAAATGCCTGGTCATTACTATGCAATGTGATGTGAAAAAGAGAGTAAAACAAAATTCAGCTTAAACGGCTTCTACTGTACGAGCCACAGAGTGCACTGAGCAACACGAACAGTGATGAAATCATGGATTTCTGGAGTACAAAGAGATGGTCAAGGAGCTTGTGGGTGGTGACCGGGAAGGACCAGAATCTGAAAAGAAAAATGCCAAACTTCTCAGGAGCTCCAGCATTTAACTTTAAATTTAAGTGTGTTTCCCATCACTTTTGATGAGTAGGTATCAGTTGTGGTTGCAGATTGTAATGGTATAGAAATCAACCAAGCATGCTCAAAGCCAGCTAATGATGAAATCACCACCCAAGTTTGAGGACCTTTATAACAGCGGGGCCAGGGTAGTTCATGGGGCGTGAGGGTAGACGCAGAGGAACAGAGCAAAACAAGTGAGAATGAAGAAGGATCACTTTTGCCGCAGATTTGCACAAAGTTGCCATGGCATGGAATTATTCCTTAGTCTAAAATGCTAAGAATATACAGTACCAAGAGCTATAGGAAGAAGTGCCTTGGTCTGGGGGATAAATCCCCCCTTACTAAATACGGCAAGGCGTTAGTTATACGCATCATGCCCTCTTCCATAACCTGCCTTCCTGTGCTCATTATTGCAGGACCTGAAAAGTAAACACATCAATATTAAGGAAAAGGTGAACTCGTATAAGCAGGTAACTCGTGCCCTGTGGCGATTACAACCTCTTGGCATGACCTCTTAGATAATCCATTCTTACTCTGTCTTTAAAGAAAAACCCCAGCAGGTAAAACTAATCACAAAACTCTAGCTGCAAATACGTTCAGGTCTTATCCCAGACCTGGATAAATGTGGGTAAAATAGATTAAATTAGAATTTATTATTAAAAAAAAAAAATATATATATATATATATATATATATATATATATATATATATATATATATATATATATATATATATATATATTGACATTCAGGGGTGGGCAAAGTACACCAATCCTGCATCTGAGTAAAAGCAGACATACCCTAGGTACAAAAAAAAAAAAAATTTGAAAAAAGAAAAGAAAAGAAAAAAATGAAGTAGAAGTCAAATTCCTGCCTTTACAATTCTATTGAATGAAAGTACAGACGGCCAAATGTACTTTAAAAAGTTTTAAAAGTTCTATTTGCTTACAGTAGCCTTTAAGTCATATAGCAAAATAAAATAAAAATAAATTAAAAACTCTCTCTCTCTCTTCTGTTTCCCCGCACGATCTCCACTTGTAATTCCAAACACCTGCTACATGATACGTGGAAGGAAGGCAAATCATGCAATTATGTACAATAGTCAGCAGGTGGTGATATTACTGCTTCAAATTCTACACACCTCTGTCGAAATGTAGTGAAATAGATCTTGCAGGTATTAGTTGTAGAATGTACGTAGTGGATTGTAATGAAAACTACTCAAGGAATGGCAAGAATATGTGAAGTACAGTACATTGCTCTCTATTCTATTTGCCTGGTCAAAGAAAAGACGCTGCACTCCATGCTAACTTCTCTCTCTCTCTCTCTCTTGCTCTCACAGTGATTCTCGCAGTGCCTACAGAAATCTAACCACCTTTGATGTGGAATCCGTTCCGACACACTCCGTCATGCTCAGCATCCCTTCCGTCATAATGGTTCCATTATTCAACCTCTGTTAAAAAATACCTGACACTGTGACCTCAAGCTCCGTCTCCTCATCGGAAGCCAACCTTCTTAACGTGTCAATCCTGAGGGCTTCTCCCAGTGCGTAAGTAAGTGTGTAATAGTGGTTTTTGTGATTGATGATGTAGAGAAGTAATGTACAAACCCGAACACATGGAAATATCGTTAAGAATTTCAGGTCAAGTCAAGAGCGATTTCTTTTACGTGAAAAAAAAAAAAATACTCCTTGCCAGAAATGAAAGTGCTAGATGCAATTTTCAGATGGAATCCAACAGTGCAAGTTTGAAAAGACCACAGTAAAGAAAAGCTCTTGATATTTACTGAACATCATTGTGCATCATTGTGCGTCCTTACCACAGCGATCTTACTGTAGCTTCTGAATCATTTCCTTGAAATTTTCAAACAATTAGGAATACAGCTGTGATTTTAGAAGGAAGCTGTAGATGTGAATTCATGAGAGGTTACAAAATATTTGCAAAAAGCATTTGTCGAGATTTATGAGCCTATTTTATATGTACATGGGGCAGTGAAGTCAAACTGGGACTTTTGGTGAACGGAGGCATAAAAAGTATGATTGGTATTTACAGAAGACTTCAATCACAGTACGATGACGAGACACTTTAGATGAAAAATGAATGGTGCAAAGGTTTTAAAGAAGAATGTATGTCCGGGACAGCGATTCTGGCCGAGAGCCCAATGCAGTCGTTCCTATGAACATTTAGCAGATGAAACAGTTGATCCTTGAAAATGGACGCATAAATTGTTGCTAACTTGTGGAAGAGACACATCTGTCTATGGGAACTGTACACACACCTACTCATTCACTTGCATGTTACAGAAACTTAGCTGGGAATTATTGACACATTAACCATACAGTCCTGACCTGCCTCCAGGCAATTTCCACATGTTTAGGCCATTAAAGGAGTTCCTGGGAGGCCAGTGTTTCAGATATGAAGCATGCAGTCGTATCATGGCTGTGGCATACTGAGATTCATTTCTACCTTGATGTTATCTGAGCATTAGTGAAACACTGGGATAAGTGCATTAGTGTAGCAGGGGATTAAATAAAGAAATAAAGGGAGATTTTGTTATCATACCTTCGATCTATTGTTTAGCAAAACCGAAAGTCCCGGTTTGACTTGAACACCCTTCGTTCAATTGTTTGATTTTTTTTCCCCCTCATAATGTTGTTGTCCTCCTATTTCCTGTGCATTTTTTATTTTTTTTACTGAGAGGATATTTGCTGCTGCGCTTGTCGGAGACGTCACATGTTTTCCATTTATTTAAGTTTGTTGTGCTTTGATTTATAGCTGTAATATAGTTTTGTGAGCATGTGAAAAGCCTGGGGAACGTGGGTTATTTCTCGTTGCTGAAAGAAATAGCTTCTAAATTTTCTGTCCGGGCGAGTTTGCTTCATCTTCACACTGTTTTATGATCAGAAAAGCCATCAAATGTCTAATGGCTACAACCACAGCACGGTGTCATTAATTTGACAAGTCTGGACTATTTGGACCTACAGTAGCTGCAGTGCTAATATGAATATGATGAAGTGCTATATTTCAGCGACTCCTCAAAATGTTATAAATGAATAAGTAATTTCTGCAGCCTCACATTCGTAATAACAAGAGCATGATTGGGAATAATAAATAGTTAACATGCTACTGGCTTTGTTTTCTCCAAATTTCCCATGAAATTTCTGTAGGTCTTTACATTCTAACACATCTTTTTTTGTCAAAATCACTAAAGTTTTCATTGTCTCAACTTTTTCACTGGGTAACTGATGTAGGAAGTTTCTTTCTTTCTTTCTTTCTTTCTTTCTTTCTTTCTTTCTTTCTTTCTTTCTTTCTTTCTTTCTTTCTTTCTTTCTTTCTTTCTTTCTTTCTTTCTTTCTTTCTTTCTTTCTTTCTTTCTTTCTTTCTTTCTTTCTTTCTTTCTTTCTTTACTGAGAGGATATTTGCTGCTGCGCTTGTCGGAGACGTCACATGTTTTCCATTTATTTAAGTTTGTTGTGCTTTGATTTATAGCTGTAATATAGTTTTGTGAGCATGTGAAAAGCCTGGGGAACGTGGGTTATTTCTCGTTGCTGAAAGAAATAGCTTCTAAATTTTCTGTCCGGGCGAGTTTGCTTCATCTTCACACTGTTTTATG
Organism: Clarias macrocephalus; assembly: GCA_011419295.1. Lineage (NCBI taxonomy): Eukaryota > Metazoa > Chordata > Actinopteri > Siluriformes > Clariidae > Clarias > Clarias macrocephalus. Next base: position 9,635 of record JAAGKR010010496.1, on the reverse strand, counting down.
ATCAGAAAAGCCATCAAATGTCTAATGGCTACAACCACAGCACGGTGTCATTAATTTGACAAGTCTGGACTATTTGGACCTACAGTAGCTGCAGTGCTAATATGAATATGATGAAGTGCTATATTTCAGCGACTCCTCAAAATGTTATAAATGAATAAGTAATTTCTGCAGCCTCACATTCGTAATAACAAGAGCATGATTGGGAATAATAAATAGTTAACATGCTACTGGCTTTGTTTTCTCCAAATTTCCCATGAAATTTCTGTAGGTCTTTACATTCTAACACATCTTTTTAAAGTCCCCAAACATGGTTACAACTTTTTTTGTCAAAATCACTAAAGTTTTCATTGTCTCAACTTTTTCACTGGATAACTGATGTAGGAAGTTTCTTTCTTTCTTTCTTTCTCTTTCTTTCTTTCTTTCTTTCTTTCTTTCTTTCAGGCCTAAAACACAATTTCATTTCAAGAAAATGTTGACTTTAACCAGAGGCACTGATAGAGGCCAGAGAAACCGGGCAATGGCTTGGGATTCCTATGCAAAGAAAAGCCCAAGGCAGTGAATGCCAAGCTGAGAACCTCATTCCTGTAAAATGTCAGGAACATGCACGGTTAATGAAATTAGATTGGACAACTGAGGAAATGTAATACCATGCGTTCAGTGGGTGTGTTATGTGATCCAAAGGTAGTTTTGCTCAGGAAATTAGGAAATGGCACTTTCTTTAATGTAGGGTTGCTTTTTATTTATTTCTTTTAAATGGTAATAATTCTGATTGGAGATTTTCGGCTAAACTGTTAACATGAATACTCAACTTAGGTCAGAGTATAAGTATTTTAGAATGGTTCTCCCCGTTCCCCAAGCACTGTCGCCTTGCACCTCCGGAGTCATGGAGGTTCCACGTTCTCCCCTTGCTTGTTGGATTTTCTTTGGGTACTTTGGTTTCCTCTCACAGTCCAAAGACATGCAAATTAGGCTAATTGGTGTTCTCAAATTGGTCGTAGTGTGTACAGTATGTGTCTTGTGATGGAATGGCACCCCGTTCAGGGTGTGTACCTCGCCTCAAGCCCTAAGTTTCAATGAAATTCGATTACAATTTATTTCTATAGCGCTTTTAACAATGGTCATTGTCTCAAAGCAGCTTCACAGAAATGAAAAGAAAATTCAAGGAAGTGTGTATGTGTAAGAAAATGTGTCTAGATAATGAGATCGTCCCTGATGAGCAAGCCAAGGGTGATGTTGCGACAGTGGCAAGGAAAAACTCCCTGAGATGGCAATAGGAAGAAACCTTGAGAGGAACCAGACTCAACAGGGAAACCCATCCTCATCTGGGTGATAACGGATAACAGAAATTGTATAACATCATGCGTGTTATGCAGCTGAAAGTTCAGTTTCCTGGGATTGGCTCCAGGCCCCCTGTATACAGGATTAAGCTGTATAGACATGAGTGAGTGACAGTGAGGGTTCTGTCCAGTGTGAAGCATTTAATAATCTGCAAATATAACAGCAGAAGAAGAAGAAACTTTTATTTTTTCTCCAACTTTGAGGGTCGGTTACGTTTCCCATGTTTTCTGTCAAATTTCATTACAAATAATTACAAAAATTCTATCTCATCTATGATGAGTTAAATGCTTTACTACATGTGAAAAGCCTCATCCTCTACCAAAGACCCACAGGAAGTATAACTACAGTATGAAGAAAAGATGGATGGAAGAGTGTTTCCACAGAGATGATCGATCAGAAATAGAAATAAAAATAAATAATTCGGAAAGGCATCATGTCACCTAATGTTTCAATAGGAATGTATCACATGCTCTACAACTGCAACATCATCACATCACTTAGATGAATTTTCACTGTTTTCAAACAGGAAAAAAAACTGATGACTCCATCTTGAAGTAATCCATCTTCATTTTTTTTTTCTCCATAAACTGCCAGAATCTTAAATGTGTAAATCAATTCTCTGGGATGTATTTAATCATTTACAACAATTGGACAAATAGGTTTTGTGGCTTATGAAGATGAAGAGATCAGACTGTCATGACGAATAAAAGTGTCAATAAAGAACGAGGGGGGAAAATTTCAATAGATTGAGTCTTATGAATAATATATTAATGACAGTCCCATGAGCCGGCGATTGAGACAAGGGCTCTAGTGGCGTGTTACTTTGAAGATACAACATATTTTAAATTATTATCCCTGAAGAAATCTGTTTCTGCATTCAGCTCACTTATCAGTTTCATAATAACGTGCCCTCGTCGCTAAACTCCTCCTCACTGGGGAACGTTTAAAGCCTGGACATTAGCTCATCTTTGCTCAAGCGTTCAGTTTTAATAAATATCATTTGCTGGCTTGCAGAGCAGCACAGGACCTGTTTTCCCCCTTAATTAATGAAATTTATAAATACATGGAAAGGATCTTCAAAGTGTGCAGGACTGAGTTGTACCTAGCTAATTGCTAGCGATGGGAACACGCTTTCTTATCACAGTCCACTTAAAATCTGTGATCTGTACATTTGTGATAATTCAACCTGCCAGTACACTTTAAACACAATGAAAGCCCTTAGATCCATCACACAAGTGTACATTGACATGGACTGCAATACTCTCCAGTCCCCCCGTGACCCTGTACAGGATAAACCGTATAGAGGATGAATGAATACTTTAAATATTTTTTATATACATTATCTAATTTATTAGCAGTAATGTCCTTGCCAAAACTCACATTTTAATACGTTTTATTGTTTGATGCTCTGTAAGAAATGAACCATCCACTGAACCATCCACTCCAACCATCTAAAAGTTCAGACTAATTTTTGAATCTCACCCAGGAACAGCATTAAGCCAGTATTAGACAAGTAAAGACTACAGGTTCACTTTCAGCCATTCTCATGAACATGACTGGAACACCTGATCCTTGAAAATCGATGGATAATTGGTCACCAACTTGCAGAGAAGACACATCTCTCTATATTTGGCAAATACCAAAAAAATTGTTTAGAATAATATTTTGTAATATTTTAGGACAGTATCTAGTAGTCACTAATATATTTTCATATAATTGTGCCATTTGTGCCATCAAAGTGGCATTTAGTTTTTTTCTTACTTTTATCTATTCTTGCTTTTTCCTTATTATTATTATTATTATTATTATTATTATTATTAT
>JAAGKR010010495.1:0-22557 GCA_011419295.1 Clarias macrocephalus | reverse complement strand
GTCTGCAGATCGACCGCCATGTGTGGCTCCGGTGACATAATCGCACGCGAGTGTGTGAGCTGCGAGTGTAAACGTGAAGATTTGATGAGCAAGAGGTGAGCCGAGTAAACAGGAAGGAGGCATGGTTAAGCAGAATAAACTTCAGAGACGGTATCCACAACACAAGTGCCCTGGTTTTTACCTCGCCATGGCTGAGCTTTAATTACACACAGCCTGCCACAGACGGGTGGCGCCGTGCCAGAGAGCCCGAACATCTGCTACTCTCTCTCTCGACCTGCTCTGGAACGGAACGGAACGGAGAAGGCCGCAGACAGGGAATGCCACCTCACACACTTACTACCGTCATGAAAAAGAAAAGAATTAAAAGGACGTTTAAATATTAAATATGCTTAAAAAATATTTTCCTAATAGGTGGATTTCTGATTAAATTTGTATATAGCAAGGGGAAGCGGAGTGTATTCAGTAGCAGAGGTCTAAAAATGATGCCAAATTTAAACACATCTCAGAAAAACTTAATAAAAAAATAAAATGCAGAACAAAACTTTTGCGCGCAAAACGGTGAACTCAATGAACCCACAGTTACATCATAAAACAAGCCAATAACATTTATGTAATCAGTAATCAATGGGAAATGGCCATAGCATTACACTAAACTGCAAAGCCTCCATGCACACATATCCTCCTGCTCTTCCTCTTCCTCCTCATCATCAACATCATCACAAATCCTTCCTCATGATCCATTCCTCTAAATCGACCTAAAGATGTCTCAAGAATTATGCACTGCCTGGCCCAAAAAAATAAATAAATAAAACACACTCTAATATTTCATTCATCCTCCTTTAGCTTTGATTGCGGTGCTTAATGTGGTGTATGTGAAAACGATTCCTCATGCTCCCAAAACCACTCTCACCATTTCACTCCAGGAATATGCTCGTGTCATCAGGAGGGAAACTCCATCTGGGGTAATCTGGCCATTCAGGTAATCAAGTGGTTCATTTTATTGTCACATAACGTTGCTGAGCCTAAGACCTGAGCAACTGAAGCAAAACCCCGGATCATAACACTGCCTCCGGAGACTTGGTGATAATGTGATAATGTGTTCTTATCCCAATACCGGTTATGTTAATGTGATGCTGAGGGGGTGAAACAGACTAAGAGTCTTTTCCCATTCGGGCTCCGGGATCGTTTCAGAGAACACTTGACCCCAAAGTCTGGTTAATTTTCATCAGTGAGGACACAATTGTTCCAGGCTCGGGAACCGTGCCTGATGCTGCTTGAAGAAGCGATCTCGGACACAGTACGGCATACTCGGACATGGATCAGATCAGGATATGGAAGCCAATCTTACCTGATCACGAAATTAGCTCCTGTAGGAAGGCACGCCAGAACATTGCTCTTCACATTTAAAAAATATATATATTAATAATCTTAGGCATAGAGTGCATACTGCCACCTGCTGTATCAGAGAGTTTAAATATGCACGTATACCCGAGTATGGAGGACAAGAATAATATGAGTGAGTGAGTGAGTGAGTGTGTGTGTGTGTGTGTGTGTGTGTGTGTGTGTGTGTGTGTGTGTGTGTGTGTGTGTGTGTGTGTGTGTTGGGGTGATGATGGTTCCTGGACACGGTACAAATCACGGTACAAATGGTGCTTAGTGTGAAAATGCCCTAAAAGTAGTGAAGTGTCTGGCGATCAGAAATCCAATCTCTCGCTTTTTCCCAAAGATGCAAAAAAAAAAAAAAAAGGCACTCGCTTCAGTCCAAGATTAACAGCTTGTTCTGCATATTTAGGTTCAAACTGTTTTTTTGAGCAAGGCACAACAGAGGGCAGGATTCGCCAAATGTAATTACAAGACTGTCTAATGCATTAGAGCGATAAGAAACCAAAAAATACAGTTTCAGAGGTGCCCGTGGACCAGGTAAAAAAATAAAATAAAATAAAAATACAGCTCTTTCATTAACGGAAGAAACTGGTTAAACTGATAGAACTGGACCGGAAGCGCAAAAATTTGTGGATGGAATTTAAAAGCATAAACCTATTTTCAGTTTCAATATGTTACACCTTTTCATGCCACGGGATTAAGCATTTTGCTCAAGGTTACACAACCATCGACATCCATTCAAATTCAGTTACACACACAGGAAAGAAATCCTTTAACAACTCTGGGAAGAATCTTTAACGTTTCTTCATTCCTAAACCCTTCTTAGTCCCCACTGAGACAGCCGTCAGTAGATATTTACAGAGACGGAGCGCGAGTGTGAGACCCAGAGACGCACTGCACATGGGCTGCTGCTCATCTGTTTCAGGGAGCCTCTGACTGCAGGCTGTTGAGCTCTGATTATAGAGAACGTTGCGGAGCTTGCCCCGGGGGTGGAGAGTAAACCCACAGCACCCGCTAGTGGCGACTGGCTGTGTTTTAACCTCCTCTGGGTTTCTCCAGCCCCACAGCCTTGCCAGTAACATGGCAAAGAGCAGCACAGCCAAACAGCTCGGAGGCATGTAAGCAGACAGTGGGGAGACCGAGCCGAGTTCTGCTGGAGCCCTGCGGAATTCACTAGGTTTAACTAGAAGTTAAGTACTTCAACAGGCTTCACTACTGAATCCCCAGATATCCCCTGTATGTTATACAAACATCACGTCACGATCACTGAATAAGTAAAATGGTGCAAAGATTTCGATTTATAATGCTGGTCTTTGGGTATACACTGCAATAAAGGTAAATGGGCATGTAGATAAGGAAGGGCATGTAATTGACAACAGCATGAAATGTAGAGTTCTCTACCAGGAGATGATGCTACAACAGCGAGATGACAGTCACGCCTCTTTTATGCATCTTCGTTCACAAATTACAATAGAGGTAGTGGTGTAAATCATAGGCAAACTGTTATAATTTGATTCAATTCAAGTTTTGGGCGTTGTTAATTTCATTAGGATTAGACTCAATAACACCAATGTTGTCGGATTCATTTCAAACTGCTATACGTCTTACAGGTTTTGAAGTATTAAAAACTACTAAAAGCAATAATCTAAGAAACGGTAAAATGGTGCATAACATGTTCTGTTGATTGTTAAAATGTCATGTCTTGTATACAGCGATAATACTATTTTTCCTGCAAATCTCCTGCGCCACACTCCAGTCCGGTCGAGTCCACGCTTAAACTCAAAATAATTTGAAGAAATATTTACAAAATACGAGTATTTGTAGAAGGCTCAAGCACTTTGCATTTTCTGGTATATAATTTCATTACATACATTATATATGCGGGATACACACTGGACAGGCTGCAGACACATATACACACTATGTGCAATTTGGGAACACCAGTTAGCCTAATCTGCATGTCTTTGGACTGTGGGAGGAAACCGGAGTACCCAGAGGGAACCCACCGAGCACGGGGAGAACATGCAAACTCCATGCACACAGAGACGGGAATCTGACCTGGCCGGGAATCCAACGCAGACCTTGGAGGTGCAAGGCGTAGACAGTGCTAACCACTACGCCACTGCGGCGCTTTAAATAGTTTCAAAAAGCCTTAATAAATATAAAGATGGAAATTGATTCTGAATTGATTCTGAAACCTAACAACAAAAGATCGATTAAATTACGCACCTCTAGTTAGTAGACCACGTTGATGAAACATGGGGCATCACTCATTCACTCACTCATCCTCTATACCGCTTTATCCTGTATACAGGTCCACACTGGGCTTGGATCCTATCCCATTAGACTTAGGGCACGAGACGGGGTGCCAACCCACTGCAGAGCACATACACACACTCATTTACACACTACGGGCAATTTTGGTAACACCAATTAGCCTGCATGTCTTTGGACTGTACCCGGAGAAAACCCAACAAACAAGGGGAAGAGCACACGCACACACATAGACCTGCAGGAATTGGACCTGAAACCCATCCCCGTCTGAGGTGCGACAGTGTTAACCACTAAGCCTGTCTGTGCAGGTCAGGGTCGTTTCCAAATAAAATAAATGCAGGAAAAGACTGATGTGATAAATGTGCGTGAAAAAACTATGCTTGTCATGCCAGGTAACAAACATACTGGTGAAGGTGGTGGAGTGGTTTACCAGACACAGCAGATTCTAGGTGCCGTCATGCAGATGAGAGATCGGGTCATTCACAAAGCCTCTAGTGTTTCTGAGAGCAGAATGAGAGACAGACGTGTCATCCTGCGAGACAGTGACATTACACTGGATTAGACCACGTGTCCACCCAGAGAATCTCCACTCTGTCTCTCCCCGCATTCTGACGTCTTGCAGTGACGGATTTCGTGTTTTTTTTCTCTCTCTATTCTCCGTGACTCACTTTGGCTTAATTACAGGGTCCGAGCAGGGGTGAGTCACACGCTACAGGTTTGTTGGGAAATGTGGAGATGCTGATGTGTCAGCGGGAGATGAGGTGTGTGCAGGATCTAATTTACACTGAGGATCAGACAAGGGTGTGGGGGTGGGGGGAATTAGGCAATTTAGTCGACGCTGATCTGCATCACTGTTACTGTATTTACTCGTCTTTTAAAATCCTAGCGGGAAATGACAGCGGCTTTTGTAACTGAATCAGCTTAAAAAGGAAAAGACGGGTCACCGGGGCAGATGCATTACACACGCCGGCACAAAAATAAATACTTCACTAACAGCAGTAATTCCTGGTATTATGACCATTACACATTGCATGATGTAAACATTGAGAGGCTCTAATGATAGAAAGACTCTCTCAAGTCGTTTTACTGTACTAACATTATATTAATATTAAGTGTGTTTAAACCAAGTCTGCTTTTACTGTACTAAACTATCAGACCTAGTTTATTACACGTCCCTGTACCAAAGTGGAAGAAGACATCTATTGCAGTCATATACAGTACAAGCTGTCCAAACTGAGAAGCTGCATTAGTTTAGTCAGCTGGTGCTCACTCAGTTCTGCTAAAGCACAGGGTTCCTCTTGTTTGTAACTATGCATGTACAAGATGGACACACTCATTTACTGTGTCCAAACAAATTGCACATTAGGTTTAAGTACCAGCATTAAGGCTGGACACAGTATGTGAAGCAACACGCCAAACCAGGCAAGCGAAACATCCAGGTTAAATTACACATCATCACTATGTGCATTTACATGGACTGGTATTTCACCAATAGTGAGAATACTAGCCAAATGGGGATAAAAATGCCTCATGTAAACACCTCAATCTGAACAGTCTGACCCGATCTGAATCAATTTTCAGTAGGAATAAAAGGTGGTGGTGTGAACCTTTGATAATCCACTCACCAGGAAAATGTACAGAAAGCTATGTAACCATTGATCTGATCGTTTCTCTCTTGTTGGAGTGAATATTCTTTCTGCAAACTTTTAGCCCCATTAGGAGATGTAATAAATATTTTGTTACTGTTCCATAAGTCGTGTCCAATTCCTCCCCGTCACTAGGGGGCTCCCACATTAAGGCTACTACTACCACTATCACGCGTTTCCTCGCATCTTTTCAAACAGCTCTTCGAGCGCCATCTGCTCCTTCCGCCTGCGAGAGCTCACACACGCCCCTGATTGGCTGTAGAGCCGTGATTAATGTGGGAGCACTAAGCATCTCTTATCCCTCCCCCTCTGAGAGAGCTCGGCCAATCAGCTCTCTCTAGACCTCCGGCTGCGAGAGGTTACAGCATCACCCGGGAATCGAACTTGCGATCTCCGGATGATAGGGCGAGCACTTTAGCACTGCGCCACTTACCACACTGATTGGTTAGTTGCTTTACTGCATGTGAAACGCCAGCCAATCATAGAGGAGACTAAATTCGTGTAACCAATAATAATGCAGAAGGCAGGATTTGTAGGGGGGAAAAATGGTCATTATAATTCATACGCATTTCTTTGCATCCTTCAAACATTTTTAAAAAATGTAATAAATATCAGTTTGTCTCTGATGAGCAAGCCGGGATGATGCTAGCTACGGAAAATTCCCTGAGCTGACACGAGACTCGACAGGGAACCCGTCCTCAGCAGGGTGATCTCGGATTGATGAAGCAGGGATTGATTTGCGGTCATACTGTGTGCAGTTCAGGATAATGGAAAAGTTAATATTCATTGTTGGAGGCTCACATACAAATTTGTTTGTGGAAATTCTTAAACTATTGAGCGATTGTGGTCATGAGCCATCAGAGAAAATCTGCCTGCATCGGCCGAGTCCAAGTCCATCTTCATGGTCAAATGAAACCATCATCAGTCACCATGAGCACCCCACACAGACCACGCGGAGCCGGCCTCAGCGGCAACCAAAGGGCCCCATGCAACGAGAACAAAGCTGCTTCTTCTTCTTCTGTTATATTTCTTGCAGATTAAATGCCTGAACCACTTTGAGCATGTCGGGAAAAAAAAAGGTTACATTCTGATGAAATGCTGTGAACATATAAAAGCCTTTCTTATCCGATCAGCGTCTATATAAAACAGCCAAGTCGGAATCTTTGATCAGATTGAAGAAGTGATGTCCATGTAAATGTAGTTACAGTCTCTAGCATTATTTAATTTGTGCTGCAAAATTTAAACATGACCAAAGAAGGTATTTTGGCTCGGAACACAATCGTTTAGATCTACAGAAGACATGCAGGCGTGCGAGTTAAAAGCGGTGCTGCTTACTTATCACGATGCTCGTTGACCGTCATGCTGGCAAGTCACCCAAAACGAGGCAAAGATTTCCTGTGATCGCTTTACAAATTTGAAAACTATTTAATACATGTTGTATGATTTAATTCTGAGCAGGATGACGACTAATATTTGAAACTACTGTACATGTAAACCGTGCATTTTAAATGTGAAGTCTGAATTGATCTTTTGAGACAGACAGAAAAATGTCTGCATGTCAACACAGTCTCTGGGAGTTTTTCGAGGACATTTCTTCATTCCTACCTGCTTGAACGCAAAAAGAAACCCTTCTCGGATGGTAAACTAATGATACATTGGCAGTACAGAGGTCATATGATAACGAGCTAGCCTGTTTGGACTCCTGCACGAGTCTGAGTCAGGGATCTGCACAGCGTCCTAGATGATGCAATGCTGAAAAATAAGTATCGTGCAGAGACGAAATAGTTGGACTTGGACTAATACGAGACCACACAAACACGCTGACTCTGATCATTGTCTCGTTTGAGTCATGCAGTCAGCAGTCTCATTGGTGCAGTGAAACGCCAGCACAGTCTCTCTCTCTCTCTATTCATTCATCATGACGGACGGCCTTGACACAAACGCACTAATGGAAACTCTCCAGGTCTCTCTCTCTCTCTCTCTCTCTTCTGTTCATCCATCACGCTGTCCTTCAGTCAAAGCCACACCTCTAGACAATAACCTTCCGAAGAGATCAGAGCGAGGTTGGAAAGGTTACACATGTACTGCCAGAGTGTCAGTGTAGCTGCCAGTGTGCATGTGTGTGTATTCAAAACCGCAGTCCAACCAAACCCCCAACTACATGAAGTGAAACGCGATGAGGTAATTTCCTCCCATTGTGTGTGAGACTCTTGACTTACACTTGTGTTAGCAATGCGAAACACAAACTGAACCCACATTGTGTCACAAGCACTTGGACTCCTAAAAGTAAAAATAACTATTCTGTAAACATTTAACATTTTACATTAAATAATTAATTAACATTTAAATTAATTAGACAGACTCCAAAACAATTAGAACAATAATTGGCAACTTGGACTTAATATGTTCTGTTAATATAAATAAAAAAGTTAATGAAATATAATAAAAAAATACATTTAAACATTGTACACATCTAATTAAGCAATATCACTTGAGAGAGAGAGAGAGTGCTGATGTACTGGTTATCAGCATGGCTGTCATATAGCCGTAAGCAGGAGGCTGTTGATTGAGTCCTGACGATATCTCGAGTGCGATATTGCTTGTATACAAAAGTTCAACAGAATGTTGTCATTTTTTATGTTTAATTAACCAGTTATTTTACTCCGCCAACTCATATTCTTGGATCGACAGTTAGCGACCGACAGTGTAATTAACAGTGGTGGAAGCGGTTTTAAATTCTTACTGGTTCTTTGTAGTCAAAAAGGGAGAAGAATCAAGCATGGATGTGGTGGACACTCGTAAGTTTATCTTTATCTTTCCACTTATTCCCCTTGAGAATACCCTCAGTAATGGAAAGCCTCTTGTCCGATCAAGTTGCTCGGTCAGCGCTAACTGTTGTAATTTTATTATATTTATTGGTACCGAGAGGGTCCCTGAAATGAGTTTCCCAGTTCAACAGATTCAAGTCAAGTCAAGTCAGCTTTTATTGTCATTTCGAACATATACAGTTCACGAAAACGACCTTCCTCCAGGACCAATGTGCTACAACAAATTTAACAAAACTAGGCAAAACATCCAATTAGCTAACTACAAGAAGCAGTCAGAAAAGTGTTATTGCTGAGAAAACTCACCCGTTGCCCGTGAGCTTAGTCCTTCTCTACATACAGTATCCTCCACCTATGGCGACACACTTCTCTAAATTAAGGAAAAGTTCCACATCGGTTATCATCTCGTCGTCATCGAACACCTGCCGTAAAGTGGTTTCTTTAAGTGATGGAAGAGGAAGAAGTGACTGGGTGCGAGGTCGAGGGAGTGTGTGCCGGGTGAGGCAGACTTTCGTACCCCAAGTCGCTCGCAGGTTTCACTGTTTCGCGAGCTGAATGGGCTGGCGTGCTGTCATGAAGAAGGTGAACTTAGATTTTTTCAGCCGGGTGCGCCATTTTGGTTTTGATCCATCGCAAGGAACTACACCAAGGAGAAATGTCCATGAAGGGACTCGGTTCAATTTGGGCAAATATTTTGTTTTTTTCATAGGTTAATACAAATTTTATGACCGCCCTTCGTAGCTAACACTATAACAAAATGTAACAAAACTAGGTGTGTGTGTGTGTGAGAGAGAGAGAGAGAGAGTGTGGTAAAAGGCCAGGAGGTAAAGACCTGTATGCTCTCTTATCTCCACACACACCTGCTGTAATTTCACAGTGTGCTGGACAAGAAACTACTGATGAGAGTCTCGGAGTCTAGCTGCATTAAAATCATACTGACACATCTTTATATACATTTTGAAAAATCTCACCGGATCATCTGTAGAAATGTTGACACATTTAATACACTCTAAAAAGCCAGAAAGGATAGAAGTCGGTTTGCATGAATTATAAATGTGATACAAATTAAATGTACAAATAAATGGCGAGTGTACGAATCTACGAATCTGAGCAACTTTTACGAGGACACAATCGTGACGGCTAGACGGCTGAGTCAGAGTATCTTTAAACGTCAAGTCTTGGGGTATTCTTGCTCTGTCTCACACAACCCCAAAGAAGATCTCTGGTACAATATTAGGCAGATGGATTAAATATTATGGCTGATCTGTGTAAACGTGATTATGGACTATGTTTTCACATTGACATTAAAGAAGAGAGAGTGTGTGTGTGTGGGGGAGGGGGGGGGGATCATTCAAATATTTTGTACAACTGCCTAATTAATTAATACATTTTTTTAAATCAATTTTTTTTACTTAAACGGTACCAAACATGCCCAGTAGAAAAACTAAAAGCATATGCCTTTAGGTTAATTCAACATTCCACATCAATAATAGTTTTTTTTTTATTTTTTTTATGAAGAATCTGAAACAACCCCATACCCCTACCTTAACATGCAACACTCTGATTAATGCATCTTTTACCACTTTGTCAGAAAACATATTCCCAGCAGAAATGTGGAAGGATCTTTTTATGGCTGCAACATACAAATGGTTAAAGAAATGTTCGTAGGGAACCAAAAATAGTCATTCAGATAACTGAATCCCTGACTGCCCTTAAAAATTACTTTAAATTTATGAGTTTCTTCCTGAATTTCCCAGTTAAGAGCTACAGTACTGTGCAAAAGTCTTGTTCCACCCATAATTCCTTCATATTATATTCAGTTAAATGACGGTGATTACATTAGAGGAATGGGAACAAATGTTGTACTGCGGCAGTTTGCAAAGTGCATCAAGACACGATTACACAACCTTGGCAGCAACCTCATTTCCCTTCTCGTCTGTTCCAACCACGCGGCATTCAGCAGCACCAATATACTCATTTCCAGCCTGGTTATGGGTCGTCATCTCCACCTGTTTCTCACTGCTTCATGCCTTAAGTGTTTATGCTTAAATGATTCATAGGTCATAGAAAATGAGAGCGAAAAAAGCCCTTCAGGAAGCCTCCAGACTACATTTTAAGAAAATGCAAGAAAAAAAAAGGCTCTTTGGAAGCAAAATATGAAGAAATGAGTGACGGATGAATGGTTTTGCACCATACTGTACTTTAGCTGTACAGATTTTGGTTTGAATGACACAAATTTTCTTTTGATTGTAAAATTGTGTTCAAACCCATCCCTGAGACTAAAATACAACATTTGCCTACTGTGCATATGTGTTCTCTGTTCTCATAACTGACTTAATAAAGAAGAGGAACGGAGTATGCATGTACTTGCATACAAGTTGCCAAAGGTGTGCGTGTGTGCTGTCAAGGATCCAGCTCTGAATAGAATAGTTACAGAATACAACTGTCATCTGTTCTTCATGCACAGCTGAGTGCTAAGCTTCTTATGTCATTGCAATAAGGCTTAAAAATAGGTTTCACAACTCACATGTGCACAAACAGACTACTGGCACTCAAGGCCATTTAACACTGAGCTCATCATGAAGGAAGCGCTAGGAATAGTGAGGTGACAGTTTCTCCACTTCGCAGCAAGCGTACTTCTAAATAGAAGAAGAATCTTGGAAGCGTCTTTCATGGGATGCACATTGAGGCCAAGGACACATTTGATCGAATGCTGGATGCGTGAGATGTTCAAGAAAGAGAGAAAACACTAATCATAAAGAAGCGAAATGATCTAAAAAGGAAAGTAGGATTCGATCAATAATACTCATGGTGGCGCTACACTAACGTCTAAACATGTTGGTAATGTAGGATATAATAATAGCCATTAATATACAAGACACACCTTTCTAGGGAAATAATCATTTACAGGATTGTGTGATGATTCCACTTAGGCCGCAGGTGTGTTTTTTAGGTTAGCAGCTCTGATATGATGGTTGCCCCATTTATAAGGCTGCGCTTTCTTGCACCTGCTTCCTATAGGACCTTTTTTTCTTTCCCCAAGTCATTCATTCATCACAGAGACATTTTACAAATGTAGTCAGAGGCGATCATAGCTGGAGTGTAGGACGTAGGCCTGGTTCATGCTAGCATTTCCTTTTCTTAACTTATAGCAATTTTGGATGTTCGTGTGCCAATTGTTGAAGACATTTTTGGAATTACTGGAACAAAATTCCAGTGCAATCACAAACATAAAACCGTTAAAAGAAGCTATGGGTTAAATATTCAAACAGGGCACGAGAGAAAAATGAAGCAATACCAAACTTAAATGTTCAATATCTGTCTAGTTGGTTAAAGTACTCCTCAATAAAAGAAAAATCAAAGAAATCACAATAAAAGAAATCATGTCATATCTCATATCATATCTCGTTGATAATTTCAGGAAAATAGTCTAGGCTTTTATTGTAATCTTATGAGTTAATACGACCACCATAATGATCGAGTATCATCATATAGCTCATCATATGAGTAGCTCCTACTTTTCATAGATTCCTCATATTTTCACATAAAGGGCATGAAGGGACGATGCACCTGGTGCTGTGTGTGTGTACATTCCTCCCCAGCACTGCATGAGAATGACCTGGCTCTGGTATATAAGCCACCATATAAGCCACACCGCATGCAGGTGCGAGGCCTCGTTCCCACAGGAGCAGAGAGGAACAGGAGCCATTGTGTTCACTCCTACACAAGTACGCTCCCCTTTATAGCATAAACATTAGTTCCTCCTGTTTCTTACAAACACCATAAAAAATAAAAAAGAAGAAAATAGCACCATGCCCAGCAGGAAAGCTCTGTGTGCTCAAGTGGAAAAACAACTACAACAGAGAGGAAATTATTTCTAATTGTTATTGCAGGTTTGTCGGATGCTGTGGTTTCCTTTTAATGATGGCGGACTGCGTTAGCGACACTTGGTTTTGTGTACAGATTCTGCTTCAAAATCTGGGTACTCAGTTATTTATCTACGCATGTATGCACAGGTGTTTAGACAGAGGGACAGATGAAGGGACAAACATACTGTACAGTATGAACAGAGGGAGGGAGAAACAAGCATGTGGATGGATAAAAGGCAGGAGTTGACGGGTGTGAGAACAATAATGGACAGACAAAAACGATCAACAAGGACAAACACTTGGCCAGATGGAAGGACAAACAAATATGAAGGGAGACAAATAAAACCTTATGGACGGGTACATATGGGTTTGTGAACGAACATGTAAACGGAGGGGTGGACAAATGAGCACATGGACGGATTGGTGAGGGAAAAAATATGTGTATGGATAGGCAGAGGAACATGGGGACTGATGGACAGACAAAAATGCTGACAGACTGAAGACCAAGGATGAGGATGGGCAGGAGGACTATGCTGTAAAGAAACAGGAAGACAAACATGTAGCCAGATGAGTGAACATACATGTAATGTGTAAGGGAGACAAAAAGACGAACGAACATGTGAATAATTGGGTGGACAAATAAACATTTTGGTGGGCAAACAATCAGACAAACATTGGAATGAACATGTGGATGGACAGACAGATGAAGAGACGGTCTAGTGAATAAATGGATGTACAATTATACAGATGGATGCACATACAGGAAAGTGTGTGAATAGTCGGTGTATTGATATATGGGCTCAAACAGTTAAGGCTCTGGCTGGAAGGACAGGGGTTCAAGCCCCAGCACCGCCATGTTATTACTGTTGAGCCCCTGAGCAAGGGCCTTAACCCTATCTGCACCAGGGGCGGTGTTTCCTGGCTCTCCCTGCGCTCTGACCCCAGCTTCCTAACAGGAAAATCCAAAAAAAGAAAATTATTTCACTGTAATTGTAGATATGACACATAATTGAATCTTAATCTGCCGACACTATACAAACAGATGGACTTAGAAAATTGTTAGAAAATAATCTGTGCCTTCATTTCTGATGTTAAATCTTTTGGTCCAAACTATAACACTTAGAATAACTGCTTTATGCGTCACATTCTCCTGATTCTGTCGAGTGGCACTTTAAACAAAAAACGATTCTGAGCAGATTATTTCTACCACGGTGTGTAGGTGTGAGCTTATTCTTGTTAGGCTTGTTATCTCGGCTCAAAAAAAAAAACTGCAATATATTTATTTAGAACGTTATATATCCTGCTTATGCATGACACTTCTAAAAATTGCAGAAATAAATATTTGTCGCACATCAAAAGATAACATAGAAAACATATTCAAAGAACAACATAGACAATTTAATTGAAATATCATTTGGTATGTTGGAGCTTCGGAGCTGTATGTGACACAGGTAGAAACAGAAGTGGCTGGACGTAAAGGAATTGCTTTTCTCGATCTTGTGAATGTCATTTATTGTCACCCAGGTCACAAGTGTAAGCAAGATGGAAAGAGACGCCTTTCAGCCTACACACACACACACACACACACACACACACACACACACACACACACACACACACACACACACACACACACACACACACACACACACGCGCATCTCGTACAAAGCCGTGCCTCTCCTTATAAAGGATTCTATTCATGAGCAGCAGTGAAGTGGGCCACCATCTTTCCTGGCTGCATGGTTACAGGTTTAAACTGTAGGATACTAGGTGATGCTGAATATAAGCTCCCCACGGGCCTGCTGTGCATGAACACACTTCGCTGAATGAAAACTGAATATTAAAAAGCGACCCTGCTGCGCGGACACATCTACACCAAATTCACGCCATGCTGGGAAAAAGAACCAGTTGTGTAAGACGTTTGGGTAAACACTCGGAGCGGTTTTAACTGCAGCTCGGAGTGAAAAGCTGGTGGTGAATGGAGCATTCATCAGCCTTGAAACTGCAAGTACAGCCTGATCAGGCCAGGGGAGGCTTTTCCATCGCACCACCGCTCAACATACTCACTGTTCTCAATCACACACAGAGCAACCGTTGAATTCAGTGTTTCTGTGACGGCAATGGTCTGGGAGTCTAATGGCAGTTGTTTTTTTTTTTTTTTTTTTTTAAAGAAAATGCCTCAAATATTAGCTCAAACATCTAATTCATTCAGAAC
Source organism: Clarias macrocephalus (assembly GCA_011419295.1). Taxonomy (NCBI): domain Eukaryota; kingdom Metazoa; phylum Chordata; class Actinopteri; order Siluriformes; family Clariidae; genus Clarias; species Clarias macrocephalus. The sequence continues at coordinate 8,345 of JAAGKR010010495.1, read as the reverse complement.
AGATGCGTGACCAAAAAAAAAACAAACCAGCAAATAAATAGCATGGGATTTTATACTATTTATCCTTGAGAATCACTCGCTGTGCAAATGCTTTCCTATGAATCTGCAACTGTGGATTAGGATTTTATATAAAGTTCACAGCATACAGAACGTGTCTGGAGATGGCTCTCGATGAGGTTTAGATTTCATGCAGAAGAGTTCAAACACTGGAACGAGAAGTCCTTTCACACCGCAAGCGCAAGTTAGCCTTGAAATTCGCACGTGTGCTAGCAGCCGCGCAAGTGTCAGTTTTGAGACTTAAGGGCGGTAAACCATCTTTATGATTTTACAGATGGTACTCTCTAAACTATTGACACATTTTCAGATACGTAACAATTATGCTGGATGACATGACAGAAATACGTGTTGCTCGGTAAAAATTTGGTGTAAGGAATGAGCTACATTTAATTACTCATGTTCAAGCTGTTGAAAAAATGGTTAAGGTTCAAGGTCTTCAAAATCTAAAAGACATAATTAATTAATTAATATAAATATTAATAAATTTAGATATTTATAAAGTTGTGATACTTACAGCATCGAAATATAAATCAAACTGGTACCTAGGTACCGTTAAAATATCGTATCACCTGTGGTTCCCATCCCTAATTATAAGTGTTTATATTTACTACAATGGACTTTGGAAAATAGTATCAGTAGCATCGTCAGCATAGAATGCAAACAATGGTTCGCTGAATTTCAATTACAATACTTTACCCCACTTCAACATTTTGACACCTTCACATCAATCCTTGTTCTAAGCTTGCAGTTTGTGTCTTGTGCTGACTGAGGAGATAATAATTACATGGACAGACTAAACGGGAATGATTCACAGCCAGCATGTTCGTTTATGACGTGCATATGTCAGGAATATTTTGAAAACGAGTTTCCAGGAAATATAGCAACCACAAAAGTCACTACAAATAGAAAACAACTGGATAGAATTAGCTTATTATTGGAGTCAATGACTACGTTTTCGCATTAGGGTGAAAAATAGAGCTTTTAAACTCTTACAAACCAAAAATAAAAAATATAAAAATCTTTACTCTTGTAAATTACAATTTTTCTTGAAATGAAACCATGACAGGATGAGACCTGAACCTCAGAAACAGAGTATTAGGAAGATCTGACTCAACCGCATTGAAACATCCTCTTTCAATCTCTTTCTCTCTCACTCTCACACACACACACACACACACACACACACACACACACACAGTTACCACGGCCGCTGGAAGGAAAAAGGCGTCTTCCTGATGCATCCTGAGGGACGCAGTGAGGGATCTGAACAATTCAGAGTAAAGTGCAGCACTTACTGCCCTACCAAACACACACACACCACTCATTTAGACTTCCTGTTATAAACACAAACCCCTTCCTGTCCACTTATAATCAGTGCAACCTGAAGGATGCATTCTCCACATGAATCGTTATACTTTCCTTTAGGCTATACGCAAAGCCAAGCCCTAAATACAGACTGTAGATATTCGGGTATCTCCTCTGACCCTGAGGTTTAGCACAAAATCACAATTAATCTTAGACTCCATTTACACTTCATTCATATCTGAATAGCCACCTGATTAAATTTTAAGCCATGTGCATTTACCTTTTAGTAATATACAGTACGTCTCTGGTCTTGCAAATTAAAAGTTAATATCCATACTATACTTAACAAGCAAATGAGCTCATCACAACAATTTACTTAGTGTAGGGTTTCTATTTGTTTTATGCAACAGGTTGGATTTTTTTTTTTTTTTTTTTACATTTTGCAAAACATTTTCAAAATATCTCAACTTCAGTAGTCCTAAACTAAGTGTGTTCTGATGTAATGGACTTGGAGACTCCCACTATCTGCACCTAGAGATGTTTGAATTAGTAAGAGAAATCAGTTTGTTAAGTGAGAGAGAAAGACTTGGAGGTGTGTTGTTGTAAGATGACTACACAACTACATAGTGGTGGGACAAAAGTAGTGTTACAATCATCATCCCAAAGTCAAAAGTTTTCCAAATACTGTGCATCATTAACCCGTATAGACAAAGTATTCAGAATAGCCAATTGATGTTTTTGTTGGGTTGGAGGAAACCAAAGAAACATGATGAACACAACATGAAAACCTTTACAAGCAGTAACATGAGCTCAGGATCGAAAGATCCTGAAAGGTAAAATAAATCGTTACTAATCCTGAGGGAAACTGCAGTTCTGCAGCAGCACATAGACAGCTAAAAACATACACAACTAATTAGGGGGATACAAAAAAGAAAAAAGATACAATAAAATAAAATAAAAATAAGCCATATAATTTATATATACACTTTAACAGGAAAGTAGTATGTCTTGTAGTATACACACAAACACTCACGAGGGCACCTGGCTGGGTACTCCCTGGAAAGGGTGCCAATCCATTACACATACGCACACTAACATGCTCGTACACACTACGGGCAATCTGGGAACACCAATTAGCCTAATCTGCATGACTTTGGACTGTGGGAGGAAATCAAAGTACCTGGAGAAAACCCACCAAGCACAGAAAGAACATGCAAACTCCACGAACACAGACCCTGAGGCGGGAATCAAACCCGTAGGTGAACGGCGACAGCACTAAGCCACCATGCCTCCATATCCATACCACCATGCCGTGCATATACAGACACACACATATGGGGAGCAGGAAGCCTGGAACATTTCCCATGAGGGTTTGGAGAAAAAGCACAGGGAAATCATGCAAACTCCATGTACACAGAACTAAGGTGTGAATCGAACCCTTGACCATGGAGGTGCGAGGCCACAGCGCCACCCACTATGCCACCTATGCACCTATATATATGCCACCATATATAAAGGTTATATATTTCTATGAGGAAGGAAATTAATTGATTTTTTTGTGCACAATATGAGGACGGCAAAAAGTTTCCCTGACACTCAGGATAAAGCAACTGCTTTGCTTCTATAATTTGCCTACTAATTTGTCTACACTGTAACCTTATCATACGATACCTCAAACACATAGTCATCATATTTTGACAGGCTTGCGATCTGACATCTTCCACGTGAACGAGCATGAATTTAAGCGCGTGGCAAAGCGCATGCGCAGAACCTACGGTAGGACGCCTGGTTAATTTGTCGTTACACCGGGTGTGAACATGAACTAGAAGTGTAGGTGAGAACCTCAGGGACGGAGATTTACCTCCTCTGTAGACATTTTGGGCAGTGGAGCCATTTAAAAACCACTTTTATCTTCATGGAATTGTAGAAGTTTTTAGGTGTAAAATATAGATTGAGTGGGAAATGGCAGGAATGAGGAGAAACCTTGAACGCCTAAGGCTATAAATAAAGCGGGCCTGAGTGTATAGCACCGCCCCGGGACACGGGGAAAAATCAGAGAGCGAGAGAGAGCGAGCGAGAGAGGGGTGCCAGAGCACATCTGAACCCAACAGCTGAGGAAGGAGCTCGTGGAGAACGCGCTTATCTAACTTTTACCTAGCGACCATTTTGACCTGAAGCGACAGGATTGGGCTCGTGAAGAAATAAAACATGACGTTGTTCTGAATGACTAAGCACGCGCCCGATTCAATGTAACATTTAGTAACAATGTAACGGTTATTTTCAAAATATCACACATTTACAGCCGGAACTCATACCTCATAAAAGCCAACGTTTTCCCTCAAACTCTAAAGAGGTTAAAACAATGTTTCACACTGACAAAACAAAGTCTTTGTTGTCTATTAAAACACCGCTACACTGGTTACAATGTTTAAAAGAAAAACACTAAGAGCGATGCCACAACAGCGATTCCTTAACATTCACACATGAACCGAACCACTTTGAATTGGTTTTCCCGAAATAATACTCATCACCTCACCTGCTTTTCTTTCACGCGTGGTATCTGTACGGTCTTCCCGGTGTCACCTCACTCTGATACAAGTGTAAAAGCTGTGATTAAATTCCAATATCAACGACACCGGAGATCCTGTGTGCGCTTCTCCAGCACTCCCGACCCACAGTCGTTCCTTGATTCTCTTCCCCCCCCGCCTTTCCTCGGGAATCGAATATTCCAACATGGCGGCCGCATAGCAACCCATCCTCTCCAACTACACCCCTCTGACCAGCACACAGTGGACCAGTCCCAGCTCTAATAACCTGGATGCTTACATTGACAGAATACTTCAATGTTTATTATTTACATATGTATCCATCACAGTCCTATAATAAATAGATAAATGAATAATATAAACAGTAAAACCTAAAATGTATCTCTGAAACATGGTGAGGCGGCATGGTGGTGTAGTGGTTAGCATTGTGGCCTCACACCTCCAGGTTCGATGGTTTGTGTGCATGGAGTTTGCTTGTTCTCTCAGTGTTTGGTGGGTTTCCTCCGGGTACACCGGGTTTCCTACCATAGTCTAAAAACATGTAGATTAGGTTAACTAGTAATCCCAAATTGGTCATAATTTAGGTGGTGTGCATGTGTGCCCTGCAAAGGAGTGGCATCCTATCCATGGTGTACCCTGCCTAGTGCCCGAAGTCTCCTGGGAAAGACTTTCTTTGTGTAGCCTTTACGTGATAAGCGGTATAGAACATGAATGAAGATGAATATGTACTGTATATCTGAAACAAGGTGAGGCTGCACAGTGTGGGTGGGTTTCCTCTGTGTAATCCGGTCCCCACACATTCAGTCCAAAGACATTCAGATTAGGCTAATTGCCATGTAGTGTGTGTGCATGTGTGTATGCCGTATATATAAAAAAGACCAATTTCATATAGCATATACAGCACATACTGGAAATTCATATATTTTCATGTATTACATTTCAAACGGGTTTTTGGCTTGAACTAACGCTACTGTATATAACATTTATACAGGCTGACAAAGTCAACATTGAGAAAAGAATATAAGAAAGATTTTTCATTGGCTTCTTTCACCTCATATCTTGTTGTGCATGAGTGAGGGACTTCACACTTCCATCAGAAATTCCAGCCAACATTTTGAGCTCTGTTTATTTCTAGCAAACATACATGTACCCTGGCATGTACTTTTATCGGTTAGTATTAATATCTCTGGGTGTAAGAGTGCTGTTGTCAAGTGAATTCAGTAGTAATAAAAAATTGTAGAGGTCAGCATTTTGATTTGCTTTCATTTCATTTAAAAACTCAAGATTAATATAATGAACCTAAAGGCCATGTTTGTTTGCTTTAGTTTAAAAATTCATGTACAGTATATGTAGGAACAGGCTGAAAACAGATTTACATTAACCTAGATTTTAGATTGTGGCACAACCTAATGTTTTGCATTAAAAAGAATTTTAAAAATCTAATTAAACCTTGTGGTTGTCAAAGCTGAGTTCAAGGTCTAGCTGTTTTGAGAGATTTGAATGAGCGGGGCCTAGTATTTACAGAAAACAGCACACTGAATATGCATGACTGCTTTTGTTGAGGCTGAAGCTGGTTGAATCCCTTTGATACTGAAAATAGACTCTAACCCGAGTGTGTGTGTGTTGTGAACTGTATATTTATTTGAGTTTTTGTGCATGTGTGTTAGAGAGAGGGTGTGCCATGCGCAATACTGTATGTGGGATGGGATGGGTTGCTTGGTTGGATTGGAAGTGGTGTGATTGATGTGGTAAATGGTGAACCATCGCTTAATGGCATCTACTCTTTTAATATTTAAAGTTTTCTGAATCATTGGAAGCTCTGCATTGCCAGTGCCTCTGTGTACTGGCTTTCTATTCTTTTCTCCAGTCCTTATTTCATCTCATTTATAAATTTAACATCACTACAATTTTTCAAATGCAACATTTTCTGATTGAATGATACAATTAAAATGAATCACATTGCTTGCTTGTCAGTGTCGAAAAGACCTGAAAGAGTTGTGACAGATGAGCATTAAAAAAAAAAAAATGTTGCTCTTAAAAAACTTTGCATTGTAACAAAGAAAACAAAACTGCATTTGCATTGTAAAAAAAAAACAAACAAACAAAAAAAAACCCCTTTTATTATATGGTGAAGTTGGTTTGCTGCTTGTAGGTAAATTCTTTGTTACATACAGTTGCAAATATTAATACCATAAAATATGTTTTCACCTAACTGTGATCTTTTATGTGCAAGAATGGCATAATGGTAAGCCTCACACCTCCAGGGTTGAGGGTTTGAATCCTACCTCAGGCTGTGTACTTGGAGTGCATGTTCTAACCATTCTTGGTGGAATTTCTCTGGATACTCCGGTTTCCTCCACAGTCCAAATACATGCAGATTTGGCTTATTGGCATTTCTAAATTGACAGTTGTGTGAGTAAGTGCGAGTGTTTGTGTGCCCTGCGACAGATTGGCATCATGTTCATTGTGTACCCTGCCTTGTGCCTCGATTTCGTTGGGACAGGCTCCAGGCCTCCTGCAACCCTGTACAGGACAAGTGGTATAGACAATAAGTGAATGAGTATGAGAGAGTGTAACCCATTATCTACATTCACCGTTTTGACAAATGAGGCAATTGTATTCAGTCAGGAGTCAGGAGAGGAATATTTTTATATTCTTGTTTATATAAAATAAAGCATTCACTGAAAAACTGTGCATGCTTCTGATGTATTCCTTTATATATATATATATTTTTTTTTTTTTTGAAAATGATTTATTCTAGACACAGTACGTTATCACTCATAATATAAACTAACTAGTTGACGCATTTTGTCATCATAAGTGAATTTGTAATTCAATTTAGCATTATTTATGTATAGACAAAATCCCAAAAGGCTCTTTAGTATAGGCTATATGTGAATTATTGAATCCAAACCCAATGCTTTCTTCTTTATTAAAATTATTTGTGTCTATGTCTTTCAAAGGTATTTTTATGCATCATTCTGCTTTTACTTCTGGTCTTAATTGAAAGACCACGCCCAAAAGATTGTGGGCACCTGTTATAAAGTTAGTTCAGATGATTGAAGTAGCAGTGTTTGGTTAAGCAGTTATTTCTCTTGTTGTTTCTGTGGTGTGTAATCTCTGAGGATTATCTAACTGGTTGTTTTTTGTTACTTTTCAGATGAAATAAATATCTCTCTAACTATCTGTTTTATTTCAGCACTGAGGATAAAAATGGTAATATTCTAACTAAATGGTTAATGAAATATCTACTTCACTTTCACATGTGTCATGACTGATGTTTGACTGTTACAATGTCCTATATCCTCAGAGGGAGTGTATCTCAGTACACATTGGTCAAGCAGGGGTCCAGATGGGGAATTCCTGCTGGGAGTTGTATTGCCTGGAGCATGGCATCCAGCCTGATGGGAGGATCAATTCTGGCAACACCACCTTGGCTGATTCTTCTTTTGGTACTTTCTTCAGTGAAACTGGAGCTGGAAAATATGTTCCACGAGCTGTTTTCATTGACCTAGAGCCAACAGTAGTAGGTAAAATGTGTGTTAATGAGTCCAATTGCTTTTAGGTAGCTGAATGATCTGGTTTTGTCCTGTGATCGTACCATGGTGTCCTTTCAGAAATGGATAGTGTCTGGGTTCTGCCTGGCTAGTTATTTGATTTTGTCGTAGCGTTGGAGTTTAGGTTCTGCTTTTATGATCTTTTGTAACTCCTTGTTTACAGATGAGATCAGGAATGGAAACTATCGTCAACTTTACCACCCAGAGCAGCTAATCAGTGGCAAAGAAGATGCAGCTAACAACTATGCCCGAGGCCATTACACTATCGGCAAGGAGATAGTAGACTCTGTCCTTGATCGCATGCGAAAAATGGTATGCTTTTGTTTTAAAAGACTTTAATGATTGTATTTACAATGTCCAAATTTCTACCTTAACTTTCTTGACTGCAAAAAAATGCAGTTATAACTGAAATGGGGGACATGTCATTACATTTTTTGCTTGTTTTGAGGGAATTTTAATAGAAAAATTAACTTATAAACTTGTGCCAGCAAATCCTTTTTGGTCATGGTGTCCTTTTGTAGGCTGACCAGTGTACAGGTCTGCAAGGATTCCTGATTTTCCACAGCTTTGGTGGTGGGACTGGATCTGGCTTCACCTCCCTGTTGATGGAGCGCTTGTCTGTTGACTATGGCAAAAAATCAAAGCTGGAGTTCTCTGTGTACCCTGCTCCTCAGGTTTCCACTGCAGTGGTCGAGCCCTACAACTCCATCTTAACCACTCACACCACCCTTGAGCACTCGGACTGCTCCTTCATGGTGGATAACGAGGCCATCTTTGACATCTGCAAACGCAATCTGGACATAGAACGTCCATCCTACAGCAACCTGAACAGACTAATTGCACAGATTGTTTCTTCAATCACTGCTTCTTTGCGATTTGA
>JAAGKR010010494.1:0-22558 GCA_011419295.1 Clarias macrocephalus | reverse complement strand
TTTAGGTGGCATACGGACACCTTTAGGGATTGAGGAAACCCTTTGGTGGCGTACGGGCACCTTTAGTGGTGGCGGAAACCTTTAGGTGGCATACGGGAACACTTAGTGGTGGTGGAAATTCTTAGGTAGCGGTGGAACCCCTTATGGAGTTTACAGACACCTTTTGCAGTGGCATAAACCCTTAAGTTGCTTACGGAAGCCCTTAGGTTGCGTTTGGACACATTTAGTTGTGGAGGAAACCCTTAGGGTTGGCCTCTCAACTTTTGTGGTGATGGAAGAGCCCGCTGGTAGGGGAACGCATTTAGCAGTGGATAAATACCCAAAGCCTTTAGCTCTGGTGGAAACTCCTTAGGTGGTGTATGAATACCTTTAGCAGTTCATGACTACCTAAAGTGTTAGAGGAACACCTCTGACTGTGGTTTAAACCACTTAGATAGTATACTAATCCCTTTAACGGTGGTAAATCACCTTTGGTCCTGGATAACCATCATTAGTTTGAGTGGAAAACGCTTAGGGGCTGGATGAGCAGATGAAAGCCTGAAGTGGAGGAGTGTAGAAGAGAAATGTACACGCTCATAAGAGATTATCGGTCTGATAGAGTGGACATCTGCTACAGACACACACAGGGGGGAAAAATAGGTTTAATCTGATTAAAAGTGTCACTCTGTCCTACACGGCAGCAGATAAGCGGCCTAACTGTTGCTTATTATAAACGGAAGAACGTAGCGGCTCGCTACAGTATAACCCTGGTCTGCTTTGTCCCCCATCGTGTCTGCTGTTACACAAGTCCAACCTGTTGTAGCGGAAAGTAAAACATCACGTTGATTAAAAACTTTCTTACCTCTCGCTGACCAACACCACATCGGCATCGCTCCAGAGCCTGAATATGAGCGGCAGGGTTTTCCTGAAGGCCAGAAACAAGCCGGGAAACAGCACGACGCCGCTCAGCAGCACACACCACATCCTCAGTCCAACTCCGGGGGAAACTTGTGCGATTTCTCAGGGTGAAATGTAGCCACAGGTGGCAAGCGCTCGCGCTCTCTCTCTCTCTCTCTCTCTCTCGCTCTCTCTCACACACACACACTCACACACACACACACACACTTATATACATGCACTCGCACTCTCTCTCTCTCTCTCTCTCTCACACACACACACACACACACACACTGGTTCGCACCAAGTTGAATAATTCCTTACATATCAGAGCGTTTTGCACGGAGATAATGACGTCCCGGTGGCGTGCGACTGGCTTAAACACGTGCTCCGGTATCTCCTGCAACATGAAACTTGTTTTCCTCCGCGGCGAAGAGGAAAAGTCCTCAAGAAGCGGCGTTATCTGAATGAATGGAAACTCTGTTTTTGGCGCCTTTACTGCTCAATAGCGCCGTGTAGCGGGGGCAATAGGAAGGACGGGCATCACGGGAGCTCAGTAGCTCAGTGCTGGGCATCACAGCGTTACTGATTCGGCTCTTTCGGCTCGAACGTTGCGAATCAGTGAAACTTTTTTTTTTTTTTTAAAACTTTTCTTCCCCTAGCACGCACCCATTATTATATGTAGTATAACACATTATTTAACAGTTTAAGGAGCAAAACAGTTCTTAAAAGTAATCTAAGAACGCGCGCGCGTGTGAGAGAAATAGATTTAATTTGGACGCAAAGGTAGGAAGGTAAATAAAACATCCTTTATTTTTAAAGTGTGCGCAATAATTCACTGGCACTGTCTCGAACCTCTTACATTAGTTATTTTGTAGAGAGATTAATTAATATGGCGCCGCAATTTCAGACTTGCTTATGAGATGAAGTTTATTGTCATATTTCGCCCTCTAGTGGAACAGCAGAGAATGGCACGTTTCATTTGAACGTTTCCACAAGTTAATTTTAATTTAAAATACAGCTGAAGGATAAAAAAAAACAAAACAAAAAACTTATGAAGGCCAGTGGTGACCATTACATTACACCCATTTTAACGACGCGGTAGGATCTCCGGTTAACAACACACACTACGGGTAATTTGGGAATGCCAGTTTGCCTAATGTGCAGGTCTTTGGACTGTGGGAGGAAATCAGAGTACCCGGAGGAAACCCACCAAGCACAAGGAGGACATCCAAATTCCACACACACAGACCCCAAGGCAGGAATCGAACCGTGACCATGGAGGTGCAAGGCCACACTGCTAACCACTAAGCAACTGTCCATTTGAATTGTATTGCCTGTTCTGTTTGGGGTTGTTGTTTTATTCTTCTTGCTAATAAATTTAAACTGAAATATCTTCCAGTACATTACTACATCCATATAATGCTCCAGTGCCATTTGCAGACAAGCAGTCCCATTGCACCCAGGTTCCTCCAAACATCACTCACTCACTCACTCACTCACTCACTGGTCTATATCGCTTTATCCTGTATTCAGGGTCACGGGGGGCCTGGAGCCTATACCAGGAGGCTTAGGGCATAAGGCAGGGTACACCCTGGACAGGGAGCCAATCCATCGCAGGACACACACATACACATACACTCACTCACACACTACGGGGAATTTGGGAACGCCAACCAGCCTAATCTGCATGTCTTTGGACATGATAAGCTAAATTAGAATCAGAATCAGGTTTATTGGCAAAGACATACAATGAATCTGGTTCTGGCTGTTGGTAACTCTCAGAAGTACATAAATAATAACACTCTACATGTCATTTACTTACAATACTCAAGGGAAGTACACAGCATTCAAGAACTATACAGAATACATAAAGAACACAATATACTGTATGTAACAGATCAGCAACATACACAATGTGTAATTGTAATAAAGTTTAATGGTTGCATGGTTGTGCAAATAACAGTGACATGCATCACATACAACAAGGAAGTTGACTGTTTGTACGGTGTACAATATATAGTACAAGAAGTATGAGTAGTGCAAACAATGTGTATCACATATGGATGAAGTGAGGGGGGGACTATTCTTTCAACGCAGTATTGGGGTGTAACAAGTTTGTAAAGAGTTGAGAGTTGTGTATATATATATATATATATACATATTGTATGTATTGTGTGATATATAATCCTTCCCAAAAGAGTTATACAGTAGCTGCAAAGGGTGGGCCAACATTATATTAAACCATATGGAGTAGGAAATTAAATGTTACTCAAGTTCATATGCATGTGCAAGTAGGCGAGCGAATACTTTTGGCAATATAGTGTATATCTTCAGTGTTCTCTATGGCAGCTTCCTCTTTCTGCTCTCCCTAATCAAATCAGCTCGATATCGCTACAATAATCCTATCTTGAGCATCGTACTGATAAGATGGCTTCTTGTAAAGTACTAACACAAATATAGTGTTTTTATGACACCTCCATCATAATTGTATTTCTAATTTACATATGATCTTGCAGAAACTCGCCATGGTGCAATTATGGGATGTTCTAAATGGGAAGAGCAGTTTGGGTAATAAGAACCATCGGAAAGAAGGGGCCAAATTTCACACCAACCTGGAGCAGAGAGGTAAAGAAAAGATCATCTGAATAGAAGGTGGTTTTACCATTTCATTTGTCTGATTTTCTATATATAATTTATAGAATCACCTGGCATTAAATTAGAATGAGTTTCTGTGGATGTATGGGATTTTATGGGCTGTCTTTTCTTCAACTTTCAACAAAATCATAATTCTTAAAATATTCATAGTTTTAACATTCTTACAAATTAATATATATATATTTTGCTAAAATTTTGCCAATTTTAGAGCTTTTCATCTCCTGAACTATGTCTGGAAGGCTGTACGTTGTTTTAATTCTGCTTGAAACAGGTATGAGTGTAATTATAATATATGATATATGGATGCAAAACTATGACAATGTTTTTCTTTATTTGGTACATTATGACTATGTCTCTATGGTTAGTTTTGAGTTTGATAGAGGTGAAGGTAGAGCAAAAGATTGAACTATGGATTATAAAGAACCACTCTATTCTAATATTATCTCCTAATTGCTTGAATTGATTTTTTTTAGTGAACTGTATAAATGAACCTCAATTTGACAGAACTAAAAAGGGGTAATGTCTTCCTTCTTATAGAATGCGTTGTCTTTTTGTAAAATAAATAAATAAATAAATAAATAAATAAATAAATAAATAGACTTTGTGGGAGATTATATATTCTGTCACTAAATAATAGGCAATGAAAAAAAGAAATTCTCCTTAAACCTGAATTTATGTTACAGGATAATTAGCCAAATTTTGTCAACCTTGTTTCAAGTCTAGAACGTAATCAAATTTAACCGGATGCAGATGATTTCATAGTGTGAGAGATTATATGCAGTGATCTCAGCCCATTGAAATCTTTTAGTCCTTTGATTTTTTTTCGTCAGTGATTAAAATTCTGGAAAACGACAACGAAAGTGGACTTTCATATTAATTTAAAAACGTTTCCTGTTATACTGAACGTCCAACACACGGTGCTATCTGATATCACCCAAATGAGGATGTTGAATCTGGTTTAAGGGTCATTGCTAATTATAATTTACAGATTTAAAATTTTCTCATTTTTTATTATTTCCATAATTTTTGATTATGTAAAGCTGATTTGTGAAAATGAACATTGTTAAAAGTGTTATATAAATAAAATATCAATTTGATTGAATTGGAATACAGTAGGTGGCACAATGGCCACCTACTGTATTTCCAATACTGTCCTGAGGCCTTATACCTCCAGGGTTGTGGAGTTCGATTCCCGCCTCGGGTTTGGTGGGCTTACTCCCACAGTACAAGGCCATGCAGATTAGGATGATTTGTGTTCCTAAATTGCCCATAGTGTGTGTGTGTATGCCCTGTGATGGATAGACACCATGTCCAGGGTGTATGTACTCCTTCTCGTTCCAAAGTCTCCTTCCCCTGGCATTGGCTCCATGCCCCTCACGACCATGTACAGAATAAGTGATATTGAAGATGAATGAATAACTGAATTAATAAGAATACAGTATGTCTTGTCCCATCTTTGCTTATATTATTGCAAAAAAAAAATGCTATCAAAACATAAATTACAGGTTTTTGTTGAAATGCATGTACATCCAAAAGCTGACAGTCTCATAACACATGATACAAAAGATGGTAAAAATTTTAATGCTTAAATTGCTGCAAAATGCAGAAGATCTACAGTAGTTACTTATACTGCCGCAAAATTAATATATTTGTTTTTAAAATCAAGTAGCAGCCAGTTTTAATCTTCTCCTTTTTAACAGTTCTACATGGAACGATTTCAAGTACTGATTTCAACACCACTGAATCTACAACATATTCAACCTCCTCTGTAACTGCGGTCAGTTCTGAAGACATGAGTACAGAGACATTCCCGACCAGCTCCTCTGGTGACGGCTCCAGTGGCGGAACACAGGAGGGTTTAACTCCAGCCGAGGCAGCTGGAGTAGCAGTGGGCACTGTCGCCGGGGTGGCTGCACTGGGTAAGCAACCAGAATAGATTGATGTATGCATGGAGTGATGGATGGATGGATGGATGGATTAATGTGTCTTATGAAAGAAGAAATGATTAGGAGACAACATACCACATTTGTCTTTCTGTAGGTGGTGGGATATATGCTGGTTTGAAGTTCACTGGGAAACTGGGCTAGCCTTTCACCTTTACATTCATCATTATTCATTATATTCTCCATCATCTGGAACAAGGCTGGGCGACGAGCTCTTCTTCCTGAGAAGATGTCCTTTGACATGACCTGCAGTTTGCCATGCTGTCATACACACCTTTTCAATTAAATCTATAACATCAGATAAATTATATATTCCAAATCATGCATTTTATTTGTCACATTTTTTAAACTTAATGTTAACATTTAGTCAGTATCAATGTTTATTGTCTTTGCCTTCAGCATGTTTATATTTCATCTTCGATGAATTCAATTTAACGTTCACACTGTCAACATGTACTGACTGTACTCGTACCATTACAGGAAAATGAAGATAACATCAGGAGATAACAGGGGGAATAAGGATGTGTGTGTTTCAGGGGGTTTCCATATAGTCATTTGAATTTAGCGTAATGATATTAGAGCACTGGTGTGAGATAGGAACAGGTGGTAGATAGTCTTTCTAAATGGAGTGTAAATCTATAAACGCTGTTTATCTTTTAAACAAAACAATACAAGCCCCAAAGAAAAGAAGAACAAAGAGAGATATTATAACATCCTTTTTAAACAGATCATTTTCAACACCATCTTTTTTATTCAACTGTGATAAATAAACACTAGAATAAACTAGAAAAGCATTTGTGATGTCTTATTTAATACTATTAACAAAGTGTCATTTACTAAGTGTATTAATACAGTACCGTACTTATCAATATTATGAATACTTGTTATGGCCTGTTATGTAAAATCTGTCAGTATGTGTGTGCATGGTGCTCTGTGATGAACTGTTCCCCAACCGTGTTGAATTTCTTTAGCCTTGCACACAGGTTATTAGGGAAAGAAAAATAAGAATAAAGCAGTTACTGATGATGAATGACGAATGACGTTTATGCTCGTGCGTGATCCAAGGCACAAACCTTCACTGCCTACCTTCATTAGTGAGATAACCTCACTGGGATGGTTGTGTTTTTAATAAAATATATTTAAAATACAAATGTATGGTGTTTCGGGGACATGGTGCGAGTAACCTCATTCACGAAAATGTAACTAGAGATATGATGTTTTTTTGTCCCCACAAAAGTAGTGATGGCGAGATGAAGCCTTATGTAGGTGTCGAGGCCTCCTAGTCAATAGTTTCACCAAAAGGTTAATTTAATAAAACTTCATTTACGAGGTTGCTGTACTGACATCTAGTGGACAAATTTGGTGTAGCAACTAGAACCAAACATACTGTAATATAGCAATATAATTAATATGGACATGTTGCTGCTAGGATGCCATTCCTCATTGACAGCTGTGTGTGTGTGTGGAAATGTTTGTGTACATAATAAACCAACTCTGAATCTTTGAAAATTAACTCCATCTGAAATCACCATTGCTGAAAAAATCACCATCTGATTAATGCTATAGCAATTTATTAAAATAAGTACCTTATTGTTAGAAATTATTTCAAAATGTTCCCAAATAGGGATGTCCTCTTTTTTTCTTTCTTTTTTAATGAACAACATTAACATGACTACAACTAACAAGCCACTGTTTATACTCAAATTATTAAAACACACTGCAAAGTTATTAATTTAATTAAGAGGGAAAGAAAAAAACACAAGACAATAAAAACACGAAGGTTTTCATTCATGTAAATCAAAAGTCTGTTGTGTGCATTTTCCTTATTCGTGTATTTTAAAGATAAGAAGTACATAAAAAGATCACAGAGAAATCCTGTATCTTGACTTATGTATTTTTAAAAAAATCCCCAATGAACCTACCAGCTGCGCCCCTGATCATTGTGAATGATGGTGATTGGTGATTATGTGAGTGTGAGGCAGTGTATCAGACATGGTACAAGTGGTCAGAGTACTGAGAAAATTTCTACATTGATGGTATCCAAACACTGATGAAACGCTGGAATAAAGGCATTAGTGAAGCAGAACATTATATAGAAAAAATCTAATTAGTTTTTACTCTCATAACTGTGTTCTGTTATTCTGCACAACAAATCAAATTCCTAGTTTGACTTGAAAACTCCTGGTATTTTGTTCTATATATATATTGATTATGTATTCTTTATGAATCTAAACAGAGTATGCCTAGTGTATGTTAGAGCTTGTAAAATATCTCTGAGATTAAAGATATTTCTAAAACTAAGACTCCTGAGAAGGTCCAGTCATGGACAGTAATAAAAAGAGAACCGAACACACTTCTTGTGGTCAAATTGGTTAATTTACTCATATGTACAATCTATCTGGCTTTTAACAAGCCAAAAGTACTTGACATGTTGAGCCCCATGAACAGGAAGGACTCGTTCTGTTAGTCACATGATCATGACTCGATCACATACATACATTCATAACAGGTACTTCATAAATAAAACATCACACCATCTGTATCACACACACACTCGACTATATCTGTCGAACAATGCACACAGATACATCAGGTGGCTCCTTGTGCTGCAAAAGCTGTTTTCCATGTCAAAATAAAAACAAACCAACATTGCAAGCATGAGCTCCACCAGGGGGCGACATTTTCCAAAAGTAGAAAAAAAATGTT
Organism: Clarias macrocephalus; assembly: GCA_011419295.1. NCBI lineage: Eukaryota > Metazoa > Chordata > Actinopteri > Siluriformes > Clariidae > Clarias > Clarias macrocephalus. The sequence continues at coordinate 14,375 of JAAGKR010010494.1, read as the reverse complement.
TATAAAACATTCCCCTTCCCCCAATGTTTGATCACATTTTCTTCTGGAGCCCCCCAAAAAATGCAGCTTACATTTAATGGATGTGTATCACACAGAAAACCTTTTCAATAAATATCTCGGAACTAGTCAAGTCAAGCAGGCATACAAAAATCAATATGATCAGCAAGTGTACTGTAAGATCCAATAATTTTTGAAAATGATTTGGGGGCAGAGATTTTTCTCAGCTCCAGTGCAAAACTATGATGCAAAGATATTAAGATACCTAGCATGTCAAATTACATTTGGAATTAAAAAAAAAAGATGAAGACTAGAAATTTATCTTTTTTTTTTTCCTTGAAGCCATTTCTGTCATGACCCACATTCTGATCCAGAGGGTCAAAATAAAAAAATATTAGAATACCAGAATAAATTACTGTAGAGGAATAAAGAGCGCCAGGTACACAGTGCATAGTTCATTGACATCCGTCTTTACACACACATAAATTTAGAAAAATAAACACACACACACACACACACACAAGGTCCTGCTCATTGTGAGAGGTAGTGATCGAGTTGCCTTCTTTCTTCCTACAAGGAGTGTTATCATCCCCATCCCTTTAGCAGCAGCAGCAGTCTACACCCTGCAGAATACAGGATGAGGAAGCCCTTATATGGGAGCTCGATTAGGGCCATGTGAACAAGCCTCAACAACCATGATCCAGTTTGTCTTTGATCATAGATCTGTCTTAAAAACAATCTCAGTTTGTGGCTTAAAGCAGAGCCATTGCTAAGGTGTAGTCTCAAGTTCAGGCCAGGCTTTAGCCCCATGTAGATTCCAGTTTCCTTCTTTAGGGAGGAGATGAGGCTTGATCACAAGCGTGAGGAGTTGGCAAGCTCGTAGAACAGCACATAGGCATCACTGCTGCGTACTTGGCTGGAGGACATAGGGCTCACCCTTTAAAAACAAAAAAGGATATTAAAATGTATGCAAACACTTTCCTGTAATATCTGCCACTAATGATAGAAAAAGCTTTGGGAGAGTGCGGTACTCCCAATATATTCTATCTTGTTACACCATGTGAGTTACCTGGAGTCATTGTAGGAGTACCACTCTCCTGTGGAAGGGTTGCGGCAGTATGCTGTGTAATGGCCACCCAGTGTGGTGCCTGTGTGATTAGACACTGCATACAGGTTGTAGACGGCGTGCACTAAACAAATTGTAAAAAAACAAACAAAAAAAGATAATAATATATATATGAAAAAAATATGAAATACACATAACTGAGCATCCTTGAAGAAATGTTATTGCTTATTAAATTAAATTGTACGTGTTAATACTGTGCAAAAGTCTAGAGCTTCCCCTTATTTATTCATATTTTTCTCCCAAAGAGCCAGATGTTCTAACATTTTCATAATGTAGTTTTGAGGAATAGTTATCTGGCCTTCCTGAATAAATTTTGGCTAAATTTTGGCTCTTATTTTTAGTCCAGTCTCTGTACCCGACCAATTTCCGATGAATTTTGTTTTTTGTTTGTTAAGCCTCACAGTGACCTCTTAATCCTTCAAACAAACAAAAAAAAAAACTATTTTTAACTTTAAACATGAACATGCCAGACAGAAGATCCGGCAGGTGATTAGTATACTGGTGATGCTGAATTCTGAGTGGTTGGAAGAAACTAGAGGGGAAATGAGGTTACCAGTTTCTAAATGATATCTTCAAGCACATGTCATGGTAAAATGTTTGTTCTTATTTCTTGAATTAAATCTACACAATTTCATCTAACTTCATATGAAGAAATGAGGGTGGCTCAAGACTTTACAGTACCGTATACTTCAATTCAATATCAATATAAAATAAATTCTTGATGCTATACGTACTGCTGTTGTCTGACGCGAACTCGCACAGGTCCAGCTCTTTGATAGGAAAGTTGACAAAAGTAGTGAGTTTGGCAGTTTTCAGACGCGCCTCGGAGAACCGCTTTAGATCTGAACCAGCCAGAGAGTTAAGGCCCAATGGACATGTGCATGTACTGTACATTAACTGTTTATACACATACCTTTACAATATTTCACATTGTTGCTATAGAAAGTCACATTGTTTCATGTTAAATCCTGTGCAGAACTGGTGATCGTTTGCTTATGAGAGTGATTTCTGAAAGGATACGGAGCACCAGGACTTTGGGGAATTTCTGAATGGTGAATTTCTTAGTGCATTTCCGTCTGGCTTTACACCTTTGGCATGTCTGTGTGAAAAACAGAAAGAGTTGAACGTTTTCTTAAAGCTTAGCTGGACCACATCAAACTGCTACTTTATTCATTAAAATATATTATTCTATACAGTTCTATAGGCATAATAACACGTTAACAACATTTGCACGATTATGCAAAATGAACTGCATATTTAAAATATCACACATACAGTATGTACGAACACTTACTGGTTTCTCATTCCCATCCAGCACATCTTCCTTGGTGAAAAGCCGAAGACAGTCGATCAGCATCACCTCTCCAGAACTCTACAACAAGAAGAGAGTAGTATAGTTAACACACATTGACACAGGGAACACTGACCTGGTTGTGTGTTTTTTTCTGTGCTCGAGTGTGTGTTTACCTTGGCAATAGGTAGAGACAGATCCCAGAATGGATCGAATACGGTGGAGCAGAAGCCACACTCGCTGCAGGTCAGTGAACTCTTCAGCTGGCCAACAAACAGATCTGTGGGAAAAGACCAAAGTACACATTAGTAATACGAACACATACATACATACTGTACATACATACTGTACATACACACACACACACATACACACACACATACACACACACATACACACACACATACACACACATACACACACATACACACACACACACACACACACACACACACACACACACACACACACACACACACACACACATACATACTCACCTACTACTTTGCTGTCTTCTCTCTCCAAGTACTTGGTCCACATTCTCTTGGCTTTTTCATCATCCCTGAGAACACACACACACAGAAATCTGAGCCTTTTTGTAGCCAGTGACACTTTGCTGCATAATTTGGTAAAAAAAAACAATTACAAATACAGGCGTGTGCTTTCAGTTTGTTAGCTAACTTAGTTTGCAAATTAAACATATTTACCCAGGTAATATTACCTAAAGAAACATAAACTTAAGCATAAAGATGCTTAAGTTAAAATATGATTCAGAAATCAAAAAGAAAATCAGGCTCATTGCTTAAATGTGTCATGCATGACTGTGGCATTGTTGAGATTGAAACATGCAATCAATATAGCAAGCTAACTTCTTCATTAGGTATTAAGGTTTAGAGTAATCTCAGTCACTAGTCAAACTGGATATCAATAACTGATATGGCACAATAATACATATAGAAACGATGACAATAGTGAATTGTCATTATTAATCCAATATCCAAGAATACATCTGGGAGATACTGTCTTTGCTACATAGAGCTCTGGACTTTTAGAGCCAGTGGAATGAGACTGCTGGAAAGCTTTAGACTGCGCTTACGAGAGGTGGTCGAAGTCCTCTATGGGCGCTCTGGGCCTTAGTGACCCCCGGTTCACTTCGTTATGGAGGCCGTCTAAGAGGAAGCGCAAGAACTCCTGAGCATCCTGCTGACTGTGAGACACAAAAAGAGAGAGAGAAAGATAGAGCAAGGTATAAGAAAAGAGAAGCTAGGAAATTGAATACCTTGTACTATGAGATGGAGCAGTACAGTCTAATGTTTCAGTTCGTTCACAGATCATTAAACTGAAGATACTGATTATATAGCAAGGCTAATTAGCACACGGAGACCTGACTTACTTGTAGCCCATAAAGCGTGGCGCATACTTCTGAATCTGAGTCTTGAAGTCAGACGGACTGATGGCTTCGTTGCTCGCTGATGTCCACAGTGTCTGAGTGAGCTTGGCAAACTCTGAAAATGCATATATATATATCATGAAAATTTCAAACAGTATTGGAATACTATCTAAATCTAATTCTAATTCCAGACTGCTATATAAATTAAAAAAGGTAATCTATTTGGCCTCATGATTAGATGAATAAAACAAAATCAAAATCATAATTTTGTGAAAGAACAAACACTCTGAAGCCTATGTACTATAGCATCACACAGCTGGATGTGCACGTACCTTCCATTAGAGCTGCCTTGGCCCTGCAGTTGTTATTGAGGTCAGTGCGGTGTGTGTTGCGCAGACAGTAGTCACGCAGGTCGTGTGTGTTACTCAAACACTGCAGAATGGAGTTCATGAAGCACTGTGGAAAGAGTGAGCTACTTAGTTGTCATCAATACTCCATGTCATAAATAACCAATGTGATAATATGTTCACCAATCAGCCATAACTTTAAAACCATTTATATTAAATCTTCCCAGGTTTTAGGTTCCCCTTGTGCCACTGGAGGGGAATGGCTCGGGGGACCTCTGGGGGTGGGTCGGTGGTGCTTGGATGTTAGCAGTGGATCCTTTGAATGGTGTGGGTTGTGAGATAGATCGGGCTCATTTGTCTGGCACATTCCATGGACTCGTTGCTGGATTGGGATCTGGGGAGTTTGGAGTCCGGGTCGACGACCTTGTACTCTTTGCTTGTTTATCGCTGTGCATGGCAAGCTGCGATGCACTGGGTGTTCCGATAGCTTTCTGTCATGGTCAGTGTTGACCTTGTGCTGCATTGTCTTTTGTCTTTGGGATTGGGCCAGACAGACTGGTCTCTGGTCCCCACAGGCATAGATGAGTCTACGATGCTTGATAATAATATTTGATAATCACCATTATTCAATTCCGCTGGCTGTGATGTTAATGTTATGGCTGATTCGTGTATTTTCCAAGCTAACCTTAGTAATGTATGTGCTCATGTTGAGTACTTACAGTGTTCCCCAGGTTCCTTAGCCCCACAAGTCCCTGAGCATTCTTGGAGTTCTGTAAAGGTAAGGACACAAAGAAATAGAGATGAGAATTATTAGGCAAGTAATAGCAAAAACAAACACTTTCCAGCCAATATAGCTGTATTTTTTATGGAGTACTTAGAAGAAGCTAAATGTGGTGTCTGGTATCTCAGTGGTTAAAGATTTGCACACAAGATGATCCAGATAGCTGCTGTTGTTCCCTTGAGCTATGCCCTCAACCATTAACAGGGTAGAACTCCTGACTAGTGAAGCTGTTTGGTACATTTCATAACTAAAACAGATGTTAGGAAAATGTAACGTTTCAAACCCGGTGTGAATCAAATGCAGTAAGCTTTAGTGATACAGATACGAGTGCAGGGATGAGCGTGTTTTAATAGTGACAGACACTAATGCTGGAGACAGCCTGTGTGTGAGCTGTGAGCTTTGATTGCTCCAAACAGCATGTGGGCAGATTTGAAGAGAGACCCCCGCTGGTCATCACTTCTCTGAAACAAACAGGCTCCATCTGCCGCATCGCAACATGCGTGGCGACGAAAACAACAAAGTGTTTATTAAACCTAGGATTAGTATACAGTAACAGAACGGCTGTGCCGATATAACTGTAGCTATGGAGGACAAGCTCGCACCATTTTTCTCAAGAGACTCCGACAGTTAGCTGAAAACACACACATGCGCACACACACACAAAGATGCTACAATCTCAATTTATTACAGTGAACTGATCATTAGCCCATATTAGCTAGTCAACCTCATTACCTAGGCTAAAAAATGTTTTCCAAAATCAACAGAGCGGACATTTGAGGATGAGAGGTTATATACACTTGCTTTACAAATGTTACAGTACAGCTCACTAATAATCAACCGGTTCACACACATATTATTTCATGTCTGGAACTACTGCAGCTTTCCTAGAATTCCAAATGCAAAATCCGTTCCAGGTATGATTGCAGTTTGTTGCAAAGCAAAGCATTAGGGCACAGCTGCAGCTTTTCAGAGAGAGTCACGGCCAGTTCTTGGAATATCCAGCACCTCCATGAATAGCTGCATTTTACCCTGATTAATGTCTAACACTAATGACAAACCGTGCTCATGACCTGTTACTGGGGATTAGGCAATGTGGAAAATGTTCTCATATGAGCTCGAAGCTGTGAGATACTTCTATATTTCTGTAACTTGTACATTTCCATCGCTAGCCTTAACTTTATTCTCACTGACCAAACTCAAGTCCTTTGGCACTTTTATTAATTTATTTATTTTTATTACTCACAGTGCCCAGCCTTTTCTGATTGCACTGGATGAAAATTGTCATCTATTCCTAAGAGCATGATGGCATTTGGTTCTGAATGCTTGCTGACACACACCTCCACCCTGGTGTGATGAACAGAATAACCTCGTAATCGACTCTGGGTGTAGGAGGGAGTTTGGGCGCAGTAGCCAGAGGCGCTCGTACGAGGCATCTGATTGCTGTGGAGGTGTGAGTGGCTCGAGCTGTTGCTGTTGTTGTGAAGTGACTCAGTTGCATGAGTAAACCCATCATGGTCAAATGAAATCATTCTATCCTAAAGCTAGTTTTTTTTCCTAAACAAACTATCTTACATGTTCATGTAATACACTATTTTACAGATTAATTCAACTCAGTACTTTACTAAGCAGGACAGTGTTGTTCATTTTGGCTGAAATTGATGCTGGATGAGGACTACTGCTGAATGGATAGAGATGGAAAGATTTCTGGGAGGAAGAAAGAAACAGCAACACTACTTCTTACAATAAGCAAGGACCGTGTGTGTGTGTGTGTGTGTGTGTGTGTGTGTGTGTGTGTGTGTGTGTGTGACCTAGGGCTCCTTCTGCTGCATCATCCACCAGTTCTCACGCTGTACTATGACAGCAGGAGCAACCCAGGAGCAGCCTGTTGGCACTTGCCATTTGGGAGGGCGCGTTGCTCCGTTTGCTCATTGGGAGGCAGCAGAGTAGCGAAGAAACTGATTGGACTTAACCCTGAAAGCTGAGAACTATATGCAAATTGGTTGGCAAGCGTTGAAAGACGGTAAGAAGGAACATTGTGTCCTTAACCTGAGATTACACAACATGTCGTCACATGCAGGCTAAAGAGGCTTATGGTGCCAACCGGCATCACTTTCTATCCAACATAGACACGCACACATACTCGCGCATACACACTAAGTCAAGTGAGCATGTGGCCAAAGGCTTAAACAAGCCCATGGCTGTTACTATATACCCATCATTTCTGTTTCAAATGTGTCATACACATTAATTTAAAAAAATTAATAAAAATAAGAGGACGCTTTTCCTGAGTACATTGCTACGTGAACAATTCACAATGCCTGGGTGAGCAGAAACAGCAAACGAGTTCTATATCTAAAAAAAGGCCCTGACTAATCACACACATTCCTCCAGAAGTGAGCCTCTCAGCTGCCCACTGAATCATCCGGATTATGTAACAGAATGCTCTGCTCGTTTCAGGAACAAAGCTCAGGCTTTTATGTGATATTAAATGCTTTTTATAACCTTAGCAAAGGCAAGCTTAGCAAGGTTATTGGCAGCCAACGTGCTGATAAGATGTCCCGAATCTAAGACCAACATGTCCAAGCAGGTCCTGTAGATTTCTGTAATGTGAGTGTGCGCAAAGTCAAACTCACGATGCCAACTGAACTGACCTTCAGATCTAATGTGTCTTTGGTAAGGATGTTATCTGATACAGAACACAGTACATCAGGTGCTATTCACAGTGAAATATTTCTGGGGGCGTATTAGTTCAGTAAGTGCAAACATTCTGGTCCCATACAACTCATTTAAATTTTTTCCCTGTTCTAACACGGTCACGTTATTCTCCTGAAAGACTTGTTAATGAACTGATAAAGTGAGTCCGACGTGTTTAAGCGGAGGGAATGTATCATTTAGGAGGACTGCTCCTGTAAAAGGATAAATCTGCACTTCTAAGTAATCAGTATTAAATTTCACTTAAACACCCCTTTTAGTAAAAGGGTACAGGTGCATTCCTGTTTCTCCAGCTGTGTGGACAGACATCAGTCTCAGGTATTTCAGATAATCACAAGTACATCTGTTGCATGTGTATTCTTTGCATTTAATAAAAATAAAGGGCTATGTATTTGTGTTGTGCTAAATGGTCCCTGGGAAGATGCAAAAGACCTAAATCTCCCCTCAGATGACACCATTGCATCATTTTAAATGTCCTCCCCTAGGTATAGACAATGTCAAAAGCACAATAGATGTCCGTAAGGTCCAATTATGTCCGTTAATGATGTCCCCTACAGTTATGTTCCACTAACTAAAAGTACAAATGAAGTACCAGTAATAGGAGCAGCTTAGCAACAAGTGTTTGCACCTTAAAATCCCAGTTTTTTTTTCTATCTAAAAGTGACTTCTCAGCAGATGTACAGGAAAGTATTAGAATAGATCTACTAATGCATTTAAATAGTTGATTTTTTAGGATGCATGTGTCTTCTTTATGCACCGATAAGGTTACATCCACAGTGTCAGGAAAAAAAAATACACAAAATAAATATATGGTTAAGGGTGCAACAGGGGTCCTTAGTGGTAAATTGTGTAACACGGATGCCTGAGTGGCAGTGTGAAATCATGAACTTTTCAAGGTACACACGGACTGCAGAAAGCATGTACAGTACATACAGCAGGATTTGGCCACAGTGGTTCCTAGGCGCAGATGCGCAGTACGCGCGTGCACAAAGTGAAAGCTGCACTGCGTTACGCGGTGGAGCGGGATAACCAAGCTCGGGGTGTAGAAACACAGACAGCCAAAGGAACATCTCTAGTAAACAGTCGCAGCCAGGCATTAAGTCTTTTCACCGAATAACTGCTCGGACGTTAAGACGCGAGTTGGTTAAAGATACTGCGCTCTTTGCGCACAGCGAAATAAGTGTGTTGTTTCTCATGCCGAGTGCTTTGAAAACCCCTAAACAAGTTTTACACACTTAAACTGAACTCGACTAAAGGAAGAGCCACGGGTCTGGTCTTACCTTGGCCTGGTTAATGAGGAGTCCGACAAACGTGGAGACCAGCATGGAGCGCGAGACAGACGCGCTTTTCCGGCGCGCCTCCGCTTTACTGAAAGGGAAAACGGAGGCCGGCGGCTCCTCGGGCACCGTCACTGTGTACGACTGTCGCAAGCTGGGCATGATGATGATGATGACGACGACAAATAGGACCCGAAACACGAACCAAATCTCTTTGTATACACGACCAGCTCGGTAAGTTGAGGCAGATGTGGAAGTCGCTGGTTAAAGCTCCAGAGATTCCATGCCGAGTGTCCTTGAGCTTGAAGTGTATGTGCAGTGCATTCACAAATAAATATTAAATAAATAATTTAGACGTAGAAAAGATGTAAAGTCGCTCTCGCGTACTCCGCTTCTTTACGCGGCAGAGGAGGACTAATGGGCAAGTCAGCGCGAGCGCTGCGTTTTAGTTTTTGCTCAGCGCGCGGACACGCCTCCTCGCGCCAGACGTCACGCTGGTGTTTTGACGTCAGCGCGCGTGGGACGAGCCGAGACCTTTTCGTGCTTCTCTCCGAGGCGAGGACGCGTTTGTCTCCGAGTGACGGTGCTCGGTTTTAATGTTCACCCGTTTGTCCGATCCTCTCCCTCTCAGTGATCTCACATGACCTCTGGGTTGTCGAGTCGGTTAGTGTTTCAGTGAAGTGTCGTCACTGCAGCACGTGCGGGGAGAGATTTCGCGGCTCTAATTCACCGGATTGAATTAATTCATATCTATTTAATCACCTCGCTGTGCTGGAATCTCAGCCTCGAGCACCACATTACTGCTGCCTTGGTGTATAGCTCTCTCAGTTATCTGCAGAAATGCCCTCTGTTCTGTTATACAGGTGTCATGTGACACTGGGAACACGCTAACTGTTAATGAAACACTGGGATAAGTGTAGGGAGGCTATTAGTAGGTAATATCACATAAAAAATAATAAATAAATAAATAAATGAGAGAAATAAATATTGACCCAAGCAGTTAAGTCTCTCTCCGTGTGCCATTTTGCCAAGACACAAGGAAGAGGAATTGGTGCTTCTGCCATACAGAAGGCCCGGGTTCGATTCCTAGCCAATGCCAAAACTCCAGCCGCTGGATGATGTCTGGAAGGGCATCCGGCGTAAAACCTGTGCCAAGTTGTTGTGCGGATTGGATGGTCCGCTGTGGCGACCCCTTGATGGAAGCAGCCAAAAAACCACCACCAACAACATATAAAACAGAAATTCTGTTTGGCTGTGTTCATGTGTTTCCACAGGTAGTTCAGTCGCAGGCATGTCACAGGTGTGTCACAGCCATTCATCATCAATTGCACCAGTAGGAAGCGTCATCATCAACTTTTCTGTTATACGCTTGACTCCAACTGAACCATAGGCGGCAACGTCTACGACAAAAAACAGGTACGTCAAGCTGAGCTCATCGCTAATGAAACCCCACATCATATCACACATCTATAGCGACAGCACACACAACCGGCAGACGTAGGGGCTGCTTAAAAGCAACAGCCTGTAGACGTATGTTCCTCACTCCACACCAGTCCAAGAAACTCAGTGGAAATTAGCTTATATGGTCCATGGGGCCAAATGAATGCGAAGACAAACACTGCAAAGGATGTTGACTTTTTAGACTATGTGCCCATACCACCTTGATATACCACCAATCTTCTATTCCACAATTATTAGTAAGCATATCTAATTTACACTTCACAGTTTTTGTCTCTCCATCAAAAATGGTCGTATTAAATGTAAAAGCACATTAAAAGGCAATGACATGGGGCAAAATAATGCAATACCATTTTCAAGTCTCTGCTTTATCATAACCTTAAAGACATGAAGTCGTGTTTTATTATATTAACCACAATCTTACCCACATGGATTAGTAATTATTATTATTATTATTATTATTATTATTATTTTAAATCATAATTATGACCCTCATCCATGAAACCTGCCTCAGAATCATAATCTTTGGCATCGTTGTTAGTGTGTGTGTGCTGTGAAAGAGCGCGAGTCAGGTCACACACTCCTAAACAACTTACCTCTGCATGGATTTCTAACGCTACAATATTTTAAACAGTGTTTATATAGGGCATGTGTTCCTTAATGGCAGGAATTCAAAATTAATGACTCTGGTTTATATGCCCAGAGCAGAAGGTTCATTAAGTTTAGCTCTTTCACCTCATGGAAGAGTTGGGTTTCCTTTGTCAGAGATGGCTGAAAAGATAATTATGCACCCATCAGGAACAGGCTTACACCTTCTGTTCCTCCAGCTGTGTGGGCAGACATCAGTCTCAGGTATTTCAGATACTCACAAATGGGTATCTGCTGCATGTGTACTCTTTGCATTCAAAACATATATACAGGACTATGCATATGTGTTCTGTCAAACTGTCATTGAGAAGATGCAAAAGACCTAAATCTGCCCTCAGATGACATTACATAATTTTAAAGGAGCAAAACACCAGTTTTAAAGCACATTTCCATGCATTATAGCTGTAGGTGTTTACTCTATACCATAATCACACAAAAATAAGTGAAAAAACCTTTTACAAAAATAAATGGCTTACATAAAATTTTATTGATTAAGTTTAATGCATGCTCTTAGACTCCCATTATAAATGAGTTCCTAAATCATAAAAAAACAGCTGTGCTATGACTAAGTAATGTCAAAACCTTGTCACACTAAGCCTACATCCACAAAAAATTGGGTTAACACAGTAAGAATCTGTAAAACTTAGTAGGAACACGAAAAACAGGAAAGCAAGACACAGGAAGAATTTAATAAGGACGTAGTAAATAAGGCATTGACCAATCAACAACAAAACTAACATCTTTTAAGACATCAACATATCACAAGCATATTACAAGCATATTACATATTACAAGCAGGGTGCAGAAGGGAAGCTTTATCAGCATATCTATGTCATTTTCAGGGAATTTAGTTTCCCGTCCAAAAGTGTAATGATCCCTTGAAGCAGAACACAAGATACAAACACAACTCTGCCATGATCTTAACTTGAGCAGACTAAAGAAGCAATGTGCCATTGACGAGTGGACTATGACTAGCGTAGTATCTTTCCCTGGGAAAACCAACATAGACATGACAGTAACTCGAGGTGGTCAGAACCGAATCAGTGGCTCTGGTTGCATCCATGACTCTCCCTCCATAGAAATAAAGTAGAACAAATATTATAATGGAGTTTTATTGCTTAGTGTGCTGAATTTCCTGTGCATACTGTACTTTGACCGAGTTTTGGAGTTTGACTGAATTGTAAAAGATGAGCTTTCTAATATGAACATGGAGTCTGATTTGATCTCCTGCAAAACATTATATAATTATATGTTTTGTCTGCCCTTCAGCAAAAATGTTTAAGAAGCAGTAAAAAAAAAGCATCATCTTATTAGATATTGATACTACAGCATGCACTGTGCGATCAGGGACACAAACTCATAAGGTAAAAAATGTCAATCCGAACTATCTCTAAGATAAAATACGCTGTGGAAAATAGATAAGAAAGTGCTACTTTTGGAATTTCCGTATGTTAACTAGGATGTGTTGTGTCAATTTCATTGAAAAAAAAAATGGTCACAAATACCATGTTCAAATCGCAAAGGTTACAGGGGTCAAGTTAAGTTGAAACTGACCAAACAACATTTTGCTGCTTCTACCACCTAGCAACTTAGCAATTTCATAAAAGCATTCATAAAAAAGTTAGCAACAAACTTTGTTCCATGGAAAAACAAAAAAATGTTTTATACAATGAATTCAGCATTACTGGTTTTGGACGAGCTTTGCCTTCATTCTCCAGAGCAAATGGCCAATAACTAATATTTTACATTCACTTCATATTTTACCAAGTTTTTCTTGCTGAAGTTAGCGGACACTAAAATAGCCTTTTACTAGGATTGGGTATCTGGGGTCTGGTTTTTTTTTCGATATCAGTGCCAAATCGATACTTTTAAACCGGTACCGGTGCCAAAACGGTGCCTGAAGTGATACTTTGCAAAAGATGGTGGATGACTCAAGAATACATTTTTATTGAACAAAAAATTAAATTCTTAAAATTTAACAATATATTAAAAGTTTAAGTACTAGCTGGAAAGCCAAAATTATAAACAGCATCCATGTTACATTAGTATTTTACAAATCGTTTGACTATTTGTTAGCATGAATGCAAGATTTGCATTTTGCAATTAACGTTACATTAGCCTACTCCTAAACTGTGGAAAGGCTGCTGTCATCATAATCGGTGGACTGGGTCTGGGGTCATCCACACCAATAGTGCCAGTTGTTATCCGCAAGCTGTCAAACATGCTGCATCCTTGTGCTTTTAAGTTTATTCCGTGTGCCCTCAAATGTTTCATTAGATTTGACGTGTTTCCCCCTTTACACGCAACTGCTGTAAAACATTTGCTGCATGTCGCGGTGTTGGAATCCTTTCTTGTGAAATATAGCCACAATTTCGACCGTTTAGTTTTAGGCATTTTAACAAAAGTTGTTTAATTTAGCAAGTTAAGATAGATGTAGTCAGAGCAAGTGTAACGCAAGATGCTGCGTTCGTGCGCATCTCGGATGGTCTCATTTCCTGATGATTTATGCTTTTCATTTTTTTATCTAATCTAATAAACTTTTAATCTACAAAAATAAAATGAACAGTAACATTACTGCAACAATGTTTTGGATTTGTATTATCAAAGCTTTCTGAAGTCCTCAAGATTTTTTCTTAAATTAAAGGAAGTTTCAAAATTTTTCTAAAATTAAGGAAATAATTTCTGACACCCCATGAATGCAGTATTTAAATTTTACTAGCGATCATGTGTGTTGATGAATCTAATGCTTATTACAACTGTGTCATCATAGCTCCAGAGAACAAATATATTAATCGACAGTTCAGGCATTTAAGTGGCACCGAAATGAGTTACCGAAATTCGCGTTCTGTTTCGATCCGGTACATGCCGGTTCTATAGGTACCGGTGCCGTATTGGCACCGGTTTTCGGTACCCAACCCTACCTTTTACTTACTCTTCCTTTTAACTTAAGCCCACTAAATAATGTTTAACATAACTATGTTCTATCACCTTTTTAACGTGTTACACACCCAATACAATACTGTTTACATTTTTTCCAGGTGAATATAATTTCTTTTCGGAAGTAAAATTAAACATTGACGAACCAAATGAGGCAAAATGGTTAAACATACTGAAACATTGACCGCACTCAGTTGCAATCAACCATTAAACCTCAGAGGAATACTGATGGCATGAGTGGCAAAACCCTCTGTCAAGTCTTCTTCTGCACATCATGGTCATCCATTGCTTGTTGCGGGCCAATAATGTGACCCACGTCCACAGGATACATCTGCTAACATTGTTATTTAAGAAATGGGAAGCTACTCAGTTAGGGTTAAAAGAATTGTTGCCAGCTGAAACATACAGTAT
>JAAGKR010010493.1:3321-22564 GCA_011419295.1 Clarias macrocephalus | reverse complement strand
ACACACACACACACACACACACACGCTCTCTCGCCTTTTCACCCCTCCCGGCATCACAAAGACACAGAAACTCTGCTCTGTCGTGATTCTTTTCAAAGGTAAGATGTTGGTTCATTTTTTATTTTTTTTTTACTTTACAGCAGTGATTCCCTTAGTATGCGCTCACGCCAGGTCAGAGAGATTTCTTTTCTTTTTCCTGTTAAAACGGTCTTTCCGTGTTTGTGTGTGTTTGTTGTGAAACTTAAGTGATTCCTTTAGTATGCGCTCGTGCCAGTCTCGCTTTTTTCCGTTAAACCGGTGTTTCCGCTGCATTTATGCCCTTGTTGAGAAACTTAAAAAGTGAGTCTGTTAATATACGCTCATGTCAGTCTCAGAGAGATTTATTTTTTTCCTGTTAAAACGGTGTTTCTGTTGTGTGCGTGTGTTTGTTGTGAAACTGTCGTGAAAAAGCGAGGTGGGGAGAGGGAGGAGGAGTGTTACTGTGTAAAACCAGGCGAGGGAAGGGGCTAATTCCACACACACACACACACACACACACATACACACACACACACGGCACGTGCGCTCACCAATGGAAACACTTATCTGTCAGGATTTATTTGTACTTTTTTTAAAAGGTAAAATGCAGATTAATTTGTTTTATTTTCATTTTATAGATTGTATTAATTATTTTTATGTATTTATTTTTGGGGGCTGTGGAACGAATAATTTGAGGTTTCATTATTTCTTATGGGAAATGATGATTTGGTTTAAGAGTGTTTTGGAATACGAGCCCACTTCCGGAACGAATTATACTCGTAATCCAAGGCTCCACTGTATTTGATTATTATAATTTGTTTTGTTTACAGTGTTTGAGGTTTACTGTGTATTGTTATTATTGACATATTACAGATTTTGATCTACCTCAAAGTTTGCTTTAGTGTTCTTTACAATTGCACACACTTTGTAACATTTTATTTATTAAGTTTAAGAGTCTCTTCAACACTTATATTTAGTTTATTATGGGACATTATATTTTTTGTTCAAATCTTTTTGTTTTTGACTATTAAAATAATTTGCCTTAGTAATGTTGGTAAATTAAAATAAAGTGGTTAAATTCAATTTTTTTTTTCTACTGGTCTTCATTAATAAATATTCAATAATTACCGATACCAAATGATATGAAACATTATATCGTGATAATTTTTTTCCTGTATCGCCCAGCCCTAGTTGCTACACACTGATTATTAAGAGCAGGCCCTTTTATTTACTCCATGAGTTTACTTGTGCTGTTGTGGTAACTGTGCATGTGCCATGGATGCCAAGGCTAGCACGGCCATGAAAGAACTCATTGCTGCTATTAGCAATCTGCAGACAGTGCATCCTGATGGAGCCCTTATTGTCACTGGAGGTTTTAATCAATGAAACTTAAGATCTGTTTAAACAGAATGCCCACTGCTTTACTAGGGGGCACAAAACTTTGGACCTAGTATACAGTCTGGCTGATGCTTAGAAAGTCACACCCCTCCCCCACCTCTGACAACCTCTCCAATTTTCATTGTTCTTGCTGCTCAAGTAATCTTCAGCCACCAAATGTCTGAATCTACTGGACACACCCTGGATCCAACAGTCTGATCATTACCCCAACAGGTCAACATGGGAGGCCACAACGATCCATTCTGCTCTGACTTGCCTGGACAACTTCAATACCTACACCAGGATACTGTTTATTGATATTAGTTCTCCATTTAAAACAGTCAGCCCATTCTAGCTAATCTTGAGTTCAAACAGCTTGGCATCAGTAACCTGGAACCTGGACTTTCCCACTAACAGACCACAGTCTGTCAGACTGGACAACCTCACACCCTCCAGTCTTAGCCTCAATACAGGAGTTCCCTAGGGATGCGTATTGTCCCCTTTGCTACACTACCTTTTTATACCTGACTGCACTGCAACAGACTGAAAAGATGGTAGATGGTGACAAACTCTCAACTAATCATTGACACTCAAATACCCACCATCAAAACAGAAACCCTGCCTGAAGAGGGCAAAAAGCATCATCATTGCTGATTCTCACCCTAATCAGGAACCATCTACCTTCCTCCCATTAGGAATGTGCTACCAGTGCTTCAGCACTCTGAAAAACAAGTTGAGAAACAGCTGTGGCTAATGCAAATGTAGCCGTTTCCATACTGAACAGCTGACCATACTGTACTACCTGTTTACATTTACTGTACTGCTTGTCCACTAAACATCTTTTGTACTACATGTAACATATATAATACTGCACTATATAAACATATGTGTACTTATATACGCCACATATATCTCATTTACAATACATACTACACCTCCATCCTTAAGGACTCCATACCCATCTACATATCACACCCAAAGCTGCAAATCTTCATTTGTAATTTATTGGTCATTCAGGCACTTCTGGTTAGACAGTACCTGCATTCCGTTGGCTTTCTACCTGTACTTTGCTCAATTACAATAAAGATGAAGCTAATCTAATCTAATGCCATGTTCTAAATCCTGGCCCATTTCCATGTTTTTGTTAGGACAATTAGCTTTCATACCTGATTCAAACCTTGCCAAGTCCAACATTTCATTCTCAAAACCATCTTCTCAAATAAACCAGTTTACTGATTCATGCACAAGCATGGGACAGTGTGCTCAAAAATACTGGACTTTGTGCTCAAGTCCCTGATGTGAAAAGTAAAGAGGCACTGCTTATGTTTCATAAAAGTTTTGTTTTTAATGTGTTTTTTAGTAAAATATCTTGAAACCTTTGTAAAAATTGCGGCTAAATATCTGCATTCTATATGCCCTGTGCGATCAGAATACTGTCAGCCCGTTCAACGTAAAAATAAAACAGCAGTCCCTGCAGAAATATTGTCTAAATCTAAAGGAGCGATTTTTGTTGGCACGTCCAGGACTTCAGGTATGCAAAGTCCTTATTGGTGGACTACACAAAACATTTTAAGCATTTTAAGAACTCCAGTTCCAGTTCCCCAGGACCAAGATACGACCCTAAAAGCAGTTTCCACACCCCCCCTGTTTCCACACTAATGTCCTCCAGAACTCTCTCTGTTTCCACACAAGGTAAAACTACTCTGACCATCAAGAGGGGGCAATGGCTAGGCAGGTTTCCTGATGTGGCAACGAAGCCGGGTATTTCCAGAACCAGCACTCTCTAATGGAAACAGGAGCGCTGTCTCATGGCCCATTTCTATTGAACAGCCATTCACAGCACTGTTTAAATGTGGTGAGTAGTCAAGTCTTGAAACTGTCAACCAAAACAAAAGCGCACTGTTTTACTGATTGAGGACCCATTTGGGAGGAAGGGTATGGGCCTCATCAGGCCAATAGATAAAAATGCATTAAGGCATCCTTTTGTACTACATTTACTTCTTCATCATGAATTCTACAATGTATTGGAGATAAAATCTATTTGGCCAGCCCATCCATTTGTAGATATTAAATAGTTTAATCAAACTCTAAAAAACATTCACAAGTTCAATCATGGCGAGTCAAGTAAACAGTTAGAATTCAACAAGTGTTGCACTCAAATGAACCACCTCGCTCCACCCCAGAGAGCCAGACTGGGATTTTTCCAAAAAAATGGAGACTCTTCCAGGCAAAGTTGCATGCAAATCTCTAACCCATGCCCCATTATTTACCCAAACACAAAAATGTGGTCTAGGATAAGCTCAAAACTATGCTAATGTTTAATTATACTTGACAAGTTTAATTCTAGCAACCATGGTATACGCTAGAATTATGTTTCTTATGTTCTGTAAGCTAGAAAACGTGTATCTTACTAACATTATTGAGCAATAAATAAATTCCCCACACAACCTCCACCAGCCTGGGCTGTTGACAAAAAGCAGGTTGGGTCATGGATTCATGCTGTTGGCTAATTTCATCTCTGTCTCAGCAGAAATAGAGACTGTGCCAGGTTCCATTTTTTGTTAGCAATGAACAAAAAGCACTGCAGGCTGCAGGGGGCACAGGGTCACCAAAACTGAACAGCTGAAGTTCTGCTGTTGTAGTCCATCTGCCTCAAGGTTTAACATGTTGTGCATTCTGAGATGCTTTTCCTCTCACCACAACTGTAAAGAGTGGTTATATTGGGTAAGCTACACACTGTAGGCTATTAGTGAGCTTAAACCAGTCTGGCCATTTTCTGATGACCCCTCACATCATAAAGGCATTTCTGTCAGCAGGATTGCTGTCAACATTATGTTTTTTTTTACTACCCCATGCTGAGTAAACTCTAGAGATGGCTGTGGGTGAAAATCCCAGAGGATCAGTAATTATAGAAATCCTCAAACCAAGCTATCTGTTACCAACAGTCATACCAGAGCCAAATTCAATGATGTTACACATTGTCCACATTTTTATGGTTGATGTGAACTTTACCCTAAGATATAAGCATGCATCTGTGTGATTTTATGTATTTTACTGACGCAACATGATTACTGGTTAGATACTTGTTTCAATGAGAACATGTACTCTTATAGTGTTTGGTGAGTATATGTCACTTTAGGCTAAATAAAAATTCTTATATTTTCCCTGTGATGTTTTAAATTAAATTATTTAGCATTTTCTTTTTGGTAAAATTTGCCTTTAAGAATTTTTCATTCAAAATATCGGTTAGAGATCTGAGACTGAAAAAAATCATAACTTCACAACAACAACAAAAAAAAAATCAGGAAAAAAATTTAACAAATTTGAAGGATGATGTTAAAGGTACAAAATGTGATCAGTTAGATATTAATAGCCACAATATAACATTTTACCATTTATTTTAAAAACATTTTTCCTTATTTGTCAAGATACATACAAGAGGATTATTTGCTATTCATCATTTGTAAGTGGATTTAGAGAAGACAAATGCCAATTATAAAAATCATGTTCAAATGTTTCAAACTTATTCCAGGGCGTGCTAATTTGCACATACGATGACTAAATGATGTAGTCCTTGATAAGTGAGTTGCTGCACTTTTATATACAGTAAAGATTTCCCCAGACCTGGACTTTTTATGACCCAAGGGGTAAAAAAATAAAAAGAAAATATATATATATATTTGAGAATGTTGCAGTTTCTTTCAAGTCAATTGGATGACAACAATCTCACCCACATGCCAACACTGTAAGAAGCCACACAATCAGCTGATCACCCCTGCAAGTACTCGTTAACGTAAGGGGAACTACATGGTGAGTTTTCAGGGTGATTTGAAGACTTGAAACAACTGAGAGTGAAATGCATATAATTTCTTCTTCCTTCAGTTGCAGTGTGTATAATGCAAAAAATGCTTTGTTTTCACAGTACAAAATTTTTTACTTTTTTATACTTTAAGTTATTTAAGTTCTACAAATGACTAAGATCCTGGAGCTCCTGGGTCAGAGAACATAGAATAAGGGGCATTTAAGCACTGTATAATATACTGGAGAGATCCACCAGCACTTGTTTTAAAACACTTTTTTTATTAGTTGTAAGAAGTATCACCAGACCATTTTGACATAGGCACAACAACTGAATACATAAGAGCGCATATGGACAACAACGGGTAGCTTCAACTGTAAAATATGTCACCTTAATGCACACCATATGAAAAGTGTGGATGCAGGTTTCCATTTTAATTAAGCAGGAGCCGCAACTGATTCCCAATTTTTCAGTCAATAGACTATCATTAGTGACTTCTGCTTCTCTGGAATGGAAGCCTGCACCAACACTGGATTTCTGGATATGATTGAATGCCTTTGCTCTGCAGAATTTCATAGAATTCAATCTTAAATACAGCCCTGAGTGTGGTGCATGTCCAGTACCTACACATTTATCTAAAGTCTATATTGTTCTTCACTTAATATAAATTGAAATGGACATCTGAATATAATCATGGCACACCATTTTGCTTGAAAAGGCCCAGTGTTACCCTGCATCCTGTCTTCAATGTCTCAACAATGTCTCATCCAACACTATGTCCCACTGCCATTACATTATCTTCCCTCCATCTTTAATAGGGTTATCATAGTCCTCTAGAGGCTCAGGTTGCTAATAGCTGCAAACCTGTCCATGCTTTACACTGCAGTAAGGTTATACAGACATGCTTAGATTTTGACAAACACAGGAAAATATATATATATATTAAAGGATTTGGTTGCAGTTCTCTCTCCCAATGCAAAAAAATAATATTTCTTCATCAGTTAACCTAGATGATTAACTTTAGTACAGAGAATATGAGCATTCGTATGAGTGTAAGTTTACCAAGTTAATTGACAGCTTTTGACAGAAGCAACTGGCCCAAAGTGTCAGGGATTAGCTGCTTGCCAAGCTATATTTAGAAGAAGGATGCTGACCATCAACACAAAGCTAGCCAACATGTCTGCACGGAATGCACCAACAAGACGTCATCACTCATAATCCATACCGCTTAATCTTGCGGGGGGTGGGCTAGAGCCTATCCCAGGAGACTGGGTGCCAATCAACCTCAGAGCACACACACATACATACACAAAACTCACACGCTCATTCACACACTATGGGCAATTTGGGAATGCCAATTAGCATATTCTGCATGTCTTTGGACTGTGGCAGGAAACCAGAGTTACCGGAGGACACCCACCAAGCACGGGGAGACACACAGACCGAAGATGGGAATCGAACCCGGAACCTGGAGGTGTAAGGCGAACTGCCCACTGACATGACGTGATGTTTTAATTAACTGACAATGTAAAAGTTGTGTTTTGTAATCCAAACACACAAAGCTGTGAAACTGATCACTTTAACTCTCTCTCGCTCTGTCTTTGAGTGGCTGAAAAACTGCTAACATCATGCTTAGTCAATTGCATGGACTCCAGGTGACATGCAGTAGTCAGCTCCTGTTACACACATCACAACAGTGTGTGTGTGTGACTCTCTGGACAGAATTAACCTGTGATACAGCTAGTATCTGACTGACTGTGTTACAAAATAACTAGACAGGTTATGTAACAGAGCCTGGGCTAATCAGTTAGCTGTGATAACTTACTCGGGTTTAGCGATGAAGCTAGGCGACCCTCCTGTCTACTCTTGTTAAGTAGTTAGCAATCTATTCGTACATGTTTTTCCCTGATCAGGGGGTGTTTCCCCGCGGTGTGTCTAACTCGGGCGATCAGACAGAGGCGTGTTTACCGCGCAGCACCCGGCTGTCAGCTGGAGGTGGAAGTCTAGGCTTGTAGTAGCTATGAGCCACCCCCTACACCTCAGCCTGGCCTACCGCTGTCATCTGCCAAGACAGTGACTCAGGTCATGGTTTTAACACATAAAGGGTGAAGTTTACCTCCTGCTCGGTGTCTCCATGCTCAGAGACTCCCAGTTCGCTGGGTAATTCGGCGAGGTCCGTGACCCGCATCAGCCCATCGTGGAGGAAAATAGTCTCTTCTTTCACAGACAACCACTGGGTCGAATCCAGAGCCCCTGATCCCATATCTCTCCCCCGAATAAAGCCCTGAACCTGACGAACATTAAAACTATCACACTCTGAGACTAAATTCTAGCCGCGATGTTGTCATTCAGTAAGCGGTCCTGGTGTAGTGTCGGCTCCGCCCGTGTAGCAGCTCCCTGCCTTTAGCTCCACAAGCTAACTTACAATGAGCGCTAACTGCAAAACGCCGACCTGCTACTCGGATTAAGCGAGCTAATATTACTCTCTTATTCCAGCAAGATGACACAGCCTGTCAGGTAACCTCTCTTACACAGGGTAATGCAAACTCATAAGCGGCGAGCACAAACACTATATACTGCTTTAATTCCCCAAGATTTGTTTATCTATCTGTAAGCTAAAATAAACCAGTCCTGGTGTCAGAGTAACGCCATGATGCTGTATTATTGGAAGCCGAATTCTCCCAGAGTACACTGCGGCAGTGCATAAACACAGTTAAACGGCACCAACGGAACAATCAGATTAAATATCTCTCAGTACAGCGCATGTAACCTCACACACACACACACACACACACACCAGTCAGGATATGAGGTCTAATTCTAAATAAAACTTATTTCTAAACAAAAACTTTTTTTTTAATGCTAGGTATGAAGCAACTGATTATTATAGAAATTATTTTTGTAATTTAAAAAAGTATTTTATTTTTATTTATTTAAATATTATAATTATTTATCTTATTTATGCTGGCATAATATAAAACTCATTATATTATACTATATTATATCATATATTATATAACACATCATATATCATATATACCAATTCATATCATACAATCCAATACAATATCATATATCATTTATCATTGTATTATATTGTATTGCATGATATGATGTACTGTGTATGATATGATTATATAATCAAAATTTTTTATTCTCATCACATGACTACAGAGCTCTATATAGGTGAAACCAAGACACATCGGCATGAAGCTGGTTAAGACCCTCCGTTTTAGATTCAAATGAACCAGTGACTGCTGTGTGCTATTCACACTGATCTATGATCGAGGATGAGGGTGAAGTGACAGCTGGCCAGATATTACATTTGAACTTACTGGAATTGGCTTTCAACTGTCCAATACATCATTAAAACCTGTAAGGATAGCGCTGAATCGTGGACTTTGTGGAGGAAATGTGTTTAGGGGGAAAAAAAATCATGAATGGAAATCACTTAAATGCTTTTTAAAAATGCACTGTAAAAGGAAGAGCATTTACATATAATAAATGGATTATAATAATATAATACACTCAGAAAACAAGAGAAGGCTGACACAGCAATACAGGAGTATAATTTCAGGCTTGTTTGGCTTGTTCCAAACTCCAAACAGTGTGGCTATGACTTATGTGGGTTTCCTCCAGGTTTGTTTTCACCTCCAAAAACATGCAGGTACATAAACTGGCTACAATCAATAGACCCTAAAGGTGACCGAGATACAAAAATACATTGTTAAGATGAATAAATGAACAAAAACAGCTGCCTTACTTTAAACAAAAATGTTCTTAGTAGATCTACTTGAACGTATACAATATATTTTATTTAATCTAAAAATAAATGTGGCCTGATGTGGCTATTAAATATCTGAAATAAAAGCAAACAAAATATAATTTGTAAAAAAAACTTTGGCCTTCTATTACAGTGACATAAAAAAGAACTTCCAACACAACAAACATGAATATCTGCTGTGTTCAGCAAAATCCATCAGGGTAAATTTAGCCAGTTATTTACCTTTGTTTGGCTTGGCAAAGTTATCTGTGGTAGACATGATCACCAGACAAAGTTATCAAATGTTTTGATTCTCATCACATGACTACAGAGCCCTAGACCGGCAAAACCCAGAGCTTTAACCAAGACACATCTGCATTAAGCTGGATAAGACCCTCCATTTTAACCTTCTGTCCAGATTAAAATGAATCAGCAAGTGATGTGAGGGCTGGTATGCAGCCCGTACTATCCAATGCAGAGGAACATGATCTGGGACGAGGGTCATTTTTTTTTGGCTTCTGGATTGAGAGCCACCTTGGTCAGGTCCAGTGTCAAGATAAGATGTGCCCTCTTCACGCACTTGATGAAGTCATCCACTTGATGTAGTGAGTATGCTTCAAATTTGGATATGTGATTGAGATGTTGGGGAAAGTGGACTCCACTGTATTACCATTGTGAAGCATGTTAAATGCTTCAACTACAATGCTACAACTCTCAGAGCTGTACAGGTTGGTTATATGCACAATATTGTTCAGCCTGAGCCTGCTGCATACTTGTACAAAAAATTTGGAGCACTTTTTTTTTAATTGCTTGTACATATTCAGTCAATGCTCTGAATGGAGATGGCTGCTCTTCCCAGGCTCCTTTCACGCTTCAAGCAAACCTTGTAGGCGTCTTTTGTGCGCTAGTGCAAACCATGTAAAACTGATGGAGCCTTGTGATATTTCTCAGACTACAAACAGGACATAGAGGTGCACCTAGTTCCGATTTCAGTCCTCTTCATTTATTACCTACTTAAGCATCCACTTGACTGTTTGCTTGAAGTCCTCCATAACCCCGTCAGTTTGAGAATTTTGTGCTTTCGCAGTTATCCCAAACTGTAATGCATGAGGCTATCAATGAGAGTCAAAATAAAATCCCCCAAAACATAGAAAATTTCAATTGGCGTGCAGCACCTTCCAGGTGGAAACTCTGATAAATATCAGTGATTGCAAGCTGAAATTCAGTCTATCATCTAATATTCATTTTTTAATCTCAAACCCAAATGTGTTCAGTGTATAGAAAAAAGAATAGAATTGGAATTGCTGTTCTATTACTTTCAAATGGGAATGAAAGTCCTTTGAAAAACCTGTATAAGGACATGAACAAGACTGTGTGCAGGGGAGTCACTCATAATTTGATTACATATGGAGCATTTTCACAGTTAAGAGTGGAATAAAACTGGTAAATCATGATGTGCTATTTTAGTCCGCTCAACTGTCTTCTGTATTACAAGCAAAACGTGCATTAACGTGCAGTATTAGTTGAGGGGTCTATAGCAAAAGCAACAGTTATTTAAGGGTTTTTCTTTTTCTTTTACATTTTCTACACATTTCTATTTGTTTTTCACTTTAATTTTATTTGTTACTGCATCACATTAAAAGTGTAAAAAAAAATCAGACATGCTTTATCCTGGTTTAAATTAAAACTGCACTTTTAACAGGGTTATGTTGATTTTATATATACTAATTGCATTATACAAACAACATTTTTTAAATGTAGTCTTCAAATTTATTATAAATCTCACAATCATATTGGACATAATATGTGATTTTAAAAAAATGGACAAAATTTATATTAACTACAGACGGGCCCAAAAAATGTATACATACTTCAACGGTTGCACTTTTTTAAAATTTGAATTTAATTATGACAGCAATGTGTAGTATTGTGTTTCTATTAAGACTTATTGTTTATAATATCATGTGACCATCAGAAGAGAGGCATATACAGTGCTTTGCAAAAGTATTCATCTCCCTGATCTGTCTGGGGTGTTCCTTGGTCTTCATGATGCTGTTTGTTCACTAATGTTCTCTAACAAACCTTGGAGGGCTTCGCAGAACAGCTGTGTTTATACTGAGATTAAATTACACACAGATGGACTCTATTTACTAATTAGGTGACTTCTTAAAGCAAGTGAGCTTCTCTCGATTTAAGTTAGGGGTATGTGTATATATGTGTAATGGGGGACGGAATACAAATGCACGGCACAATTTTCAGATACAGTGGAACCTTGGATTGCGAGTAACCTGGTTCGTGAGTGTTTCGCAAGACAAGCAAAGATTTTGAATAATTTATTTTAATAAACTTGAAAAACAGTCAGTCTTGGTTTACGAGTACTGAATCCTGCATGTATCACGCATGCGCTTCTTGTTTTGATGCTGAGCGTCACGTGATCACAACTGAGCCAATGATTTTTCTCTCTCTTGCTCTGCAGAATTGTGGGTAATCGTCTCCCCTGCTGGGTCTTAGTGCTCGTCTCTTACTGATATAATCAACATCCGTGCACGCGTGTAAAATACATTTGTGTACATGTTATAACATGACAAAATGTGGAAAAGTTCAGGGGGGCATAAATACTTATGCAAGGCATTGTATTTTTCATGTTGAAGTGTGTATGTATTTTGGGCCCCAGGTTTAATAAAAAATAAACGTAAACACTTAGTAACCTTAACAAAGTAACCTTCATAGTAATTGAAACAATACCTGTTAAACAGTGGCTCATATGATTATATAGTCATGTGTAAAAGTTAGTGCCCCCTCTTTTAATTCATGTTTTTTGTGTAAATACTTAATAAAAATTAGCTGTTTGTTATTCAATTGTTAAACAAATAAATGACTAATTATCTTATTATTACAAATATAACCTTAAGTGAACATCTACACATTATTTATTTAACAAAAATTAATCCAAAAATAAAAACATGTGGGCAATACTAAGTGCCCCATTATTGCTTCCACAGCATTTGAGAAGGTAATTTGTAGCCAGATACTGCCAATCATCAGCCCTTGATTAAGTGATCATTAGCAGATGTGAAATTTGGACTATAACATTTGCCTGTCTTCCTAGGAGTGAATGTCACCCCAAGGTCAGTGCAATGCTCAGAGAAATACAAAAAACAAGAATTACATCTCAGACCCTACAGGTCTCACTGAGCATGTTCTGTTAAAATCCATGACAGCAAAATTAGAAGATGACTGAACAGGTAGAGTTTGCTTGGAAGGGTTGTCAGAGAAAAGCTTCTTCCGTCTAAAAAGAACATGGAAGCACAACTGTTTCAAACTGCATCTGAACAAAGCACAAAGCTTCTGGAACATGTCCTGGAACAACATGTCCTGTGGACGAAAAAACCAAAGTGTTGTTGTTTGCCCACTATTGAATGCCCAGTGCCATGTTTGGTGAAACGCAAGCAGCATTTCAGCAGAAAAACCTCATACCCAGTGTCAAGCACATCGGTGGAGGAGTGATGATTTGGGCTTGTTTTTGTAGCCACAGGACCTGGGCACCTTGAAGTCATTGAGTCCACCATGAACTCCTCTGTATACTGGAATATTCTAGAGGCAAATGTGAAGCCAAATCTGTTCAACAGGTCAAAACTTGGTCGAAAAACTTGGTTTGTTAAATAAATAATGGCAAAGAGGGGAAGAAAAACATTTATGTTGTTGTTTGAAATAACATTTATACATGACTGTAGCACACACTTACAAAATGGGTTCAATGGTCACGCTATCCAATATACCCAAATGAGGACGTTTTTTTATTTATATTAAGACATTCTGTTCCTGTAAAGCTGCTTTTTGACAATGGCCATTGTTGAAATAGTTATATAAATAAAACTGAAGGGAACTGAAAATGCAAACATAATGCTGAATTTTTTAGATTTCCAAACAGGTTTTCTGTTTTTCTGTTGAGCACTAGTTAAGCACATGTTTTTTCTTTCTAGGATGTAAAATCCTGAGGCAACGTTTATAAAGTTGATTGGAGGCTCTTTTATTTGTAGATGTTTTTCTGTTTTTCACTGCCCTCTGACCTTCCAGTTTGACCAGTGTCGTCTCTAACTCTGTGGCTTTGCGAAGGATGACAGAACATCTACAAATAGACAAAAAAAATCACTAAGGTAAAAAGCTTTGATTAATTAAATATATTTGTTAATTAAAGCAAGGATTCTAAAATCTTTTAAAGCCATGAATTGTAAAGAAAATCCCACGTTACACAAAAGTATGTTTATGTTACCAACAAAATCCAACCATTTAAGTGTTAGTTGAATATGTGCAAAAACAAAGTGTTCTGTTCCGCACCGGAACTCACAGATTACACCATGAAATAAAAATATGTCTGTCTCTAAGTCCAGTTCCCAACTCACAGTCTACAACACTCAACCAGGCAACAGCCATTTTTCTCTCAAGTAGGTGAGTCTGTCTGATTTTATAAATGCTTCGCTGAATGCTTACATTATGCACTTATTATTGTGACCACTGCCTATAAGGAAAAGAAATCAGGGAGAAGCTGCCACTATGGATGCTCTAGAATTCAGGAGACTGGCTGCCAATAGTGGATGAAATGAGCTAGTGTTAAAGGCAGGCTGAAATAGAGTATGTCCAGGGAGCTTAGCAGAATTTCCCAGCCAAGGCAACAAGTCCACTCTAGACCCTCTCACCTCTATCCTTTACAGACAGTTTCGGAAATAGCAAGACAAATCATCACCTGAAAAAAGCCCTTCCTAACCTGAGAATCATATAATAGGGCTCATGCAGGTCAATTAAAACCCATCCTGGGCCCATCTCCTTCCATCAAGAATCAGGCCATGGAAGTGTACATTGAGGAGGTGTTTAAACAAAGCTATAATGGTCCCTGAGTGTAGACAACTATTGAAGACTATAGATTATCATTAATCAAGTCACCATTAGGTATTGTTACAGCTTTCACTAGTTGCATAAGTCCTCGAGCAAATCTGAGAGTTCTGCGTTTTCAACAAATAAAGTGCAGTTAACCAATATGCATCAGAGATGGCGATGAACGGAAAAACCCCATTTAGCCATTCTTCCCTGTCTTCGCTATTCCAGTGTCTCATTAATGATATCTTTTAAGACATCCTGGGCAAGTTTGTAATCCCCTACTTAGAAGATGTACTAATCTAATCAGACCATATAAACAACAAGTAACTAAAAAGATTGCTACAGAACCAACTACACTGAAAATTACTCCACAAGTCTAACATTTCATTTCAGGGTTATATAAGCATATCAGCATTAAGGGGATCATAATTGAGACAAACAAGGGAGACACCATCAGAGAATGACACATTTTCAACCTCTCAGATCCTCTGGAATGCAACCAGAATAAACTCACCAGCTGTGGATAAATGCTTCCAATAAAGTGGACATGTCTGGGAGAACACTGACCAGAGACTCAAAAAAGAAGTACAATTATATAAGGAGTTTTCTGACAGCTGATAAGAAGTGGTATGAACCAGGCTATCAAATAAGGTCAACCCATGACCTCCATGTCAACCAAGGAGGCAGGAAACTTATTCAGGTTATACACACAAAAAATGAACACAGTTACTTAACAAGCCGGAAATGCCCAGTTACTGCCATGTAGCTCCATCATTCTATGTGTCCTGAGTGAACCCAGGCCCCGCAGGCGCACTAGCGGCCAATATTGCACCTACAGCAAGCCCAGTACCTCTTGACATTGAATGGCAACTAACTTTCATCATACATAAGGGGAGTTTCTACAATCTCACCTAAAAACATGACCACCATGAATTCCATGTCCTAGCAGAACACACTCATAATTACATCGACAGCCCAAACCTTCTGATTAGACAAATCTGGGCTTTATCACTGCTCATATCCACACACACAACAAAAACCACTCTGAGGAAGAATATAATTTATTGTTTTTGTTCTTGGTGTGCAAAGTATTTGTCACAGTGTTTTAAGATCCTGATTAGTCTGACTTTGCTATCGTTCTTCACTTTTGATATTCTGGTTTTCCTAGTCTGTTTTGTTTCCTGGTTACTTGAGCTCTGCCCGTTTTTGACCACTGTTTCTGTCCCACATTCATGGATTGTATGCTCCATTATTATTATTATTATTTTACCAAATGTATACTTTTACCACATATTAATATTTTCTTTTTGTTTTTACAAATTAATTATAGTTCTCAGTTTTTACATCAATTATAGTGTCAGACTGAACATCAGTACAAGTGACCAGTCAAACCAGTTGCGATACGTTGTACCCCTGGCTACGCTTCACGATCCCTCGAGGTCCCTGGATCCCAGTTTGAGTACAATAGGGCTAAAATGCCAAACCAATGCAATATGTTTAAACGTTGATTAATAAATTATTTTTAATTTCCAAACCTTGTATTATTGGTGCATTCCTTGGTTTTTGGTATTTCAATGCAGGACATTGAAACAAATCTCCAGAGAAGGTTCTTTAGTAAATCAATGCTCGCCAGTTGCTTTAAATTATCAGTCAACCTGTCAGAAAAAAGAAAGTGTGAAATGGCCGGATAGTGTACTGTAGGATGAAACTGTTACAGAAAGAGAAAGTACATAAAATGTATTACAGCTAATGCCTATGAAATAACTATGCAACATATGATTGTTTTTTTTCTGTTATCTCAATAAATGACCTGTGTATGCAATCGCAATGGTAGATTGCAGTTGTTTCTGAATTCTGATGTCCATATAATTTCTCCATGGGATTTATCCTATATTTGCAGTCATCCAAATGTCTGGTTGCATCACATATTGCTAGAGAAGAGAATAAAATAATTCCACAACTGATGCCTCTATGTATAAAATTCAGAAATAACAATACAGCACATTAAATGACAAATGAGATATAGCTGTACGTGTATGGAAAAGATCCATTATAGTGCACAGAAAGCTTCGGCAAAAAAAAAAGAATTTGCACATATCAACCTATGAATAGAAATCTGATTTCTTTTATAATAAAGAATAAGTGCAAAGTGGCAAACTATTCCAGCAGTTAAAAGATGTTGAGCTCTTGTTACAGAAACCAGGATTAAATAGAATAAGTAGTTTCCCATTGCTCTTATAAATGATAATTATGAACATTTGCTATACTGTACATCCATTCTTAACACTAATAATATAATATACTATACTAGCAGAATTTGGCTATAATAACATATTTGGGAAAACCTAGATACAAGATACAAGTACATGTTTAAAGTGCTTCCTAGCCATAAATACAAATTAAAGGTTCAAATTAATCTGTCAATGCAGGTAATCTACTCTCCAAGAACATTCATAGAGGACTCTTACCTTACAGGTAAACTGATTAATGGTTCAACCTGAAGCATTTTGTAAAAGCACACATTTAATTTTCAAATCCATTAGCTTGAATAAGACATGGTCCTGAGGCACCAACGCTTCACTGGCATCTCAGGAATGTTAAGATATATAGACACTAAGATAGAATGCAGTACAAAGGTGTAGCCACAGCCTCATGTTAATACAGTTTATGTTTGAAATGTATAGCAAAAGCTAGGATTTATTATAATTTTGCTTATGGAAAATTAGCATTTAGAATAAAATGCTTTCTACAATAATAATAATAATTATTATTATTATATAGTTCATTAATTAGTATGTATTAATTATTCTTCATTACAAAAAAGTACAGAAACATAAATTACCTGCTGGTTTAAGGGTTTGACGTGCAGAGTTGCTTTTGTTCCAGATCTTAGGTTGTTTGCTGATTTCAGCTGAATTGAGTTTTATTTCTGATGTGCTTGCACTTCGTAAGTGGCCTCCGCCTGATACTGCACTGGACATGTTTTTTCTACTTGGAAGATTAAACTTTTTTGTTCGTGACATGCTTCCATGGGATTTGTTAGTCTTTGAAAGTTTGCTAACAGGAGGTAGTGTTGTGAAGTTTGGAGATACTGTATCATGTAAAGATGAGTTGTGCTGCGTGCAATGATTTCTCCTGTGTTGGTTTGGCTGGAAATGATCACCTCTGGGTGGATCACCCTTCATCTTGCATGTTGACGGTTTATATCCTTCCACAAGCTTGGTTTGTACTGTGGGACTGGGCCAGTGAGTAATGTTTTTTCTTTTGCTTGGAGTAATTTTCTTTGATGTAGCAGCCATTCTCTTTGTAGATGCTATAGATGTTGTTGTGTGCACAGGAGCAGTACTTGCAGCTGATGGGGATTGAGTGTTTCTATTTATAGGTTCAGATTTCTGATGAAGCAATGTTGTGTTACCGCTCACCAGGTCCTTTAGCTGTGCTGTGGTAGGCACTGATGAAACTGTCTTTTGTTTTCCATAAGGATAACTCTTTCGAGATGTCGATTGCTTTCTTTGTTTCAGTTTCATGTTTTTTTGTATTGCAGTAGTTGAAGGTTTTCCCTGGTAAACTGGTGGTTCAGGAATACCAACGTTTGAAGTTGTGGCATTATATGCCGTTGAATCTTTGAGGATTGCATAAGGGGCAACCTTATCTGATGTGCACCTAAACAAAACGTGTAAAGAGTGAGAGCTGTTTTTAAATAGATAACAAAAAGTATATTATATGACAATAGAAATAGGAGGGGATAGGAAGGGAATAAAGACGTGGTTGCGTTGCCAGAGGGCACAGCAAAGCAAGTCAACACATGCAACTAAATGCAACCAAATTTTTACCTAGGGATCTTCACTAGTCTTGATTTTTTAACCATTCCTGAGAACACAGATCATTATATACTTATGGAATATGGAAAATCAAATCATACAGTGGTTAAATCTATGTTTTTATATTCCTTGTAAAGCTTACCTCTTTTTAAATAGAAACTTGTGATAATAAATCTTAAGACATTACACAAAATTGTTAAGACTGATTAAATGAGAAAAGTGACAAACATTTAAAATAAGTCCTCAAGTCATGTGGCTATATATAACCTAAAGCCCTGACTAGGGTTAGATATAAGAGGTGTTATTTTATACATGAATAAATTCTAAGCTAAAACGATATTTAGTTGAACAACACTGCTAGCACTGTACCCTCCCAGTGTACGTATTCAACACTCACATTCCAATCCAGTTCAGCTTGGTGCACCTTCTCTTCTGGATAAGCTCAAAGCAATGGAGTTTAAGGATGTTGAAGAATGTATAGCCCACCATATTCGAGACTGTATCATTAATGCCTAAAAGGCATTGCTTAAACCTAAAAATAAGTACATACAATAAAATACAGAGATTTTTATAGAAGCTCTCTCTTGAACTTAGATAACAACAACAACAAAAAAGGAATATGTGTGTGCTTATATGAAAGCTTTGCAAGTGTGTGTTAATGGCTTAATTTTTTTACTTGTGCATTTGGGTTTTCGGGTATGTCAGGTAGAACAAAAGTTATCATTACTTTTATTAAGGGTAAATTTTACCACGACTCTGTATGATGTTGCAAACATGTATAACTTAAAATAAGCTTTTTATTTTGTCATAGAAACAACCGAAAACAACGATAAAAACGCATGATTATGTGTATCTGTGCTATTACTTTGCCTAGGTGACTTATTTTTTATTTTTGCTCAATCATGTTTGTATAGTTGGTTGAAATGAACTATAATTCAGTTCATCATATTGCCTAGGTTGTGTTGATTACTAGGATACAGGTATGTCACTCTATACTGCACAATATATGTATATGTATATGTTTATATATATGTGTTTTTTAAACTGCAAAACAAATAATGGCTAAAATCATATGAGCTTTAAGGGCTACATTATTTGATCCACTCAATTCTTCTACACCAAGTCTACTGAAAATAAATTAAATGAAATGCTGCACAGTTATAAAAGAATATATCAAATCTGGAGAAAAAAAATTAAGCTGCATACCAGTAGCTTTACTGTAAAAACATATACAGTAGTGATGTACCTTAAGTACAGTTACTACTTGTAAAGCACTAGTTACTGCCAGAAAAAAGTATAT
Organism: Clarias macrocephalus; assembly: GCA_011419295.1. Lineage (NCBI taxonomy): Eukaryota > Metazoa > Chordata > Actinopteri > Siluriformes > Clariidae > Clarias > Clarias macrocephalus. The sequence continues at coordinate 3,611 of JAAGKR010010493.1, read as the reverse complement.
CACATAAAATGCAGTTCATTTCCTTCCATAAATTCAAAGAGTTAAAAAAAATCATCAAAGTAAATTTTGTCATATAACTACTGTATATAATCACTACTGCACCCTTTTTAAAAATAAAAAAAAGAAAAAAAGTTGTAACATCTTTTATTTCATGCCCTTTAACATGGAGATGAGAGAACGACAGCTGTATAATGTACAGATGACAAGAGGATAAATTATGATTCTTGGAGTCTTCCTGCAAGGTATAAAGGTGTTGTGCGTGGAATGGGGGGGGGGGGGGGGGCGGCGGG
>JAAGKR010010492.1:11801-22566 GCA_011419295.1 Clarias macrocephalus | reverse complement strand
TGCATAAAAGTGAAGTAACCTGCAGATCATATCACCTTCACTCAGGCCTGTGTCATGTCTCAGAAAACAGGCACGGTTATTTTTAGGACTTAACAGCTTAACCTGTTTTTTTTTTTTTTTGTGTGTGTGTGTGTGTGTGTGTGTGTGTGTGTGTGTGTGTGTGTGTGTGTGTGTGTGTGTGTGTGTGTGTACGTGTACGTGTACGTGTTTCCTGGTTTGGGTGTGGTGCCGCTTCTGCTAATTATCACCGCTGCCAATTCAGGTACACCACAATATAAGCTTACATAAACTCAACAAACAAATAAAAACAATTCAAAAATCTTTATTTAAAAGAAATTGACAGTGATGCTGATGACTAACTAGAAAATTTCCTAAGTGTCTTTTTAAGTACGTAATAATTTACTTTATAAACTAATGCACGTTATATATTAAACTGCATTCTATGTTTAGAAATCAATGAATAAATAAATAATAAATAAAGAGAGGAAAAGTACAAATATGGTAAGTTTCATTTATGTATAGCTATTTAAATGACTGAAGTGAGCCTCAATTAACATTAAATAATAAATAAACAAACAAATAAATAAATAAAACACTACATGAATGTAAGGCAAGTGATCCGAAACACTTTTTTTGTTGGAAACCCCAAAACAGTATTCAACGGCGACTTTTGAGCCTCGGCATGTAAGAGTTCAGAATTTCGCCCTCCCTGTGTGGGAGTAAAACGTCCAAGAAGACGTTTCGTAATGTCATTTTCAGTCCCTCCACATTCCAGGCCCAGTAACTCAAGTTAACCAAAATAAGTCAAGTTGAGAGTAAAGCTATCAGTGCTGAATTTGTATTACACAATTTGTGCACTTTGTGTGTTTTATTGTCTAATCTGTGTGTGTGTGTGTGTGTGTGTGTGTGTGTGTGTGTGTGTGTGTGTGTGTGTGTGTGTGTGTGTGTGTGTGTGTTTTTTTCTTTTTTCTTTTTCTACAGCCTGTCAAACTCATGAAACACACAGTGTTAGCACATGTCCAAGAAAGATAAATCGACAGACTATTGTTCGCTAAATTAGGAAACTAATACTGTAAAGGTTCAGCAACACCAACAACAAAAAAAAACGGTCTTCATTCTTCAAACTATCGGTTCTTATCCAGATTCTCGGCAAACATTATGCCGTGGGGTGTTTTTTAATATATTTTTTTAAATCTCTGTCTCAATCTTAAAGCTCACAAACGGCATTTTATTCATGATGTTAGAAAGTTGTTTGGAGATGATTTATTAATCTGACCCACAGTACAGTATATATTCACAGGAAGACTCGTTAAGAGGACACGTAAAATACTTAAACACTTTATTGACATAATGACGAGTATACAGTATACCGAATGCGTTTCTATATTAATACAGCGTGTTGATTCTGTGTTGTGTTCTTTGGGGGTGTGCATGTGTTTGGCAGTGGATTAATTTCACCCAAGCTGATGTTTCAGGATAGGAATCTGAATATTCAGGAGGATGTACCCATGTGGGTTTAAATTTAGATATTCAAGAGTGTATATACTGTATGTATATATAATATACATACAGTATACAGTATAATACAGTATAATAACTGTATAGATATAGATATTATTAAAAATTGACAATGATGTTGACTAACTTGAAAATTTATAATGATTGACTTTATAAATTAATGCACTCGATAAATTGCATTCTGTGTTTACATTGTTTTTATGAATAATAATAAAAAAACTGAGAAGTAAAAATACTGTATGGTTCATGGTAAGGATATAATTTATGTACAACTGTGTAAATGACAAATGTGAGCCTTAGTTAACATTAAATTAAAATTTTTTAAACATATTTGTTTTAAATATTTGGCTTTGTATTTTCTATGGATATCAGTCAGAATAGTAAGTAGCGCATATCCACTTGAGTATATATTTTAACAGGATAAAGATGTTTTTTGGGAGCGTACATCCTGTGTATGGATATAGATGGAGATATGGATCTGTCCTCTGTATGGATATAGATTTTGGACATTCAGGAGTGTAAATGTACTGCATGTGATCTATATGGATTTTATATGGCTACTCCAGAGAACATACAGTGTCTGAGCAGAACATTTAACCTCCAAAAGGTTATAAGGATAAAATACGAAATACTCTTAATACCATTTTAAGCAGGATTAGTGTATTAGTTTAAGTGCGACAGAAATTTGAGCTCTTAGATAAGATTTTCAACCTTTTTTAGAATTTTAGAATTAAACTTGTTCACCATCGTTATTCGGAAAGTTCAGGTGATATGAATTTCAACGACTTTATAAATATCACAAAGCAGGGCGCCGTTTCTTCAATTCATCATGTGACTTTAGAAATGACATTTAACTGGAACAGTGGAGGTCAATTTGAGGTCTCGAAGATCAAGAAACCATTGAGAGGAAGAAGCTCATTTGACTGCAGTAGACCTTTAGGAGTATTTAGCAGACTGTGCAGTGGTGATGCGCTGTTGTGTGTTGTGCAGTGACATCTACACACATACGACCTTGATGAAAGAGAAGGTCAAGGAAATATTTCCTTGAGGTTTGCAAATGAACATCTAAACAAGCCTGATGCACTTTCGAAACAAGAGTCGACTAAATGTTTGTTGGAGAGCGTTTCAATTTAAACACCAACAAATTCCATCACTGGTAAACACCACACGGTCACTAAGGCATATGTGAAGGATCTGAAAATGATGTCAGAGTTTATAATGCATGACCTCAAAGTTCTCGGGATATAGAATATCTTTGGAAAGACCTGACATAAAAAAATCCCTCAAATATCAACTGAAAGTCCGTCACTTGCCGATGTGGTCTGTCTTACGGCAAAACTTTTTTTTTTTCTATCTACTGACCTAAATATTCACAGTAGCAGAAATTGCAACCAGGGATTTTCCCTAAACTTTTGCACGCCACTTTATCTGGATATTCTGGAGCGTCTACGATGTATAAAGATGCTCTGCCAAATGTTTTTCAGCTTTACATCGCTTCAGTTTCAGTCCTTGGCATGTTTTTTTTTTTTTTTTTGTTCTGCGTACACTTTGGAAACTTATTTTGACTGAACTCTGCTGTAGTTTGAATGAGCAAATGAGGTGCTTATAATAAAATTAACACACCCCTGATGCTTTTTGCTTTTTTTTTTGGTGGGGGGGGGGAATTTTGTAAAAATGCAGACGCCTAAATCTTAATACAGAATGAATGAAGAGTGTTTTAAGTTTTTAAAAAGATTAGAATAGGGAACCGTGGAGAAACGAAAGACCCAAAAAAAGCTTTTTGTTTGCTGTAAAAACTTGCATCACGGACAGACAGGCGAGGCGAAGGTGGAGCGGAGAGATCTGCATTCCACGCGTGCTTATAATGCCGTAGTCCCTGATCGTGGTTCAGCTTCGGTTCTCCGGTTTAATTTTCTGACAATCATCCAGAAAATCTAGACGCGAGTGTTTTTGCACTTGTCCTGCGTTGCGTAAACGTTGCAGGTGACTCATTGCTTTGGATCTGTTTTTGTCCTGCGTGGCTGAGCACATCCAAATACGTGAAATATTTTATGTTCTAGAGCTTGAAGCTGTTGTTGCTTTAGTAAGGTTTTATAATTTACTCTGGCTGGATGGTGGGACGCACAGTTACTGTTAAAATCTTTGAAGGATGTGTAAACTATCCAGCCGAGGAAAGCAGCCCACCGTGGGTGTGTAATACGAGAGCGGGGGAGGTAGCGTTTCCCACGGCAGAGCTGACATTTCCCACAATGACCGGCTCTGTTTTCAGACTGAATCACGCTTTTAAATATTATGTGACTTCAGCTAATAATAAATACTACACCACTAAACCTGATGAAATGGACACGAGGGTGTGTATAAAATTCTAAGCGCAGCAGGTTGGTTCCACTTCTGTACTCAGAATACGTACATCATACAGAAGTGCTACTTTAAGCCCAAACGAGAGCTCAGAAAGCATCAGCTCATTGCGTCAGCTTTTTCCATATATGCAGAACCTGACCTGGTCAGTTGTACTATCATTTGCATTGCGTTTCTCAACGATGAAATAGCTCTTAGAAGAACGTCGTCGCGGGTTAAGCCTGCGGCCGCGTCTGGGAGCCTTGCTAAACGAGCTGACTCATTCTGCCGAAGTCTTGTTTCCTGCTGCCGTGTGGTTCTGGTTGAGATTATTACACGGCACTGAAGATAAGAAAGTCTGATCATCAGAACATTTTCAATGTTGCGTCATTTAAAAGTAAGCATATTAGGCTTGGCTAATTATTCTGAAGAGGGTGTGTGTGTGTGTGTGTCGGTATGTGTGTGTGTGTGTGTGTGTGTGTGTCGGTATGTGTGTGTGTGTGTCGGTATGTGTGTGTGTGTGTCGGTATGTGTGTGTGTGTGTGTGTGTGTGTGTGTGTGTGTGTGTAAGACATGTTACAAAAAAAAAAAAAAACAAGAATAAATTCTTGATTTGATGTTCAAAGTTTTGTCTTTGAAATGTTCGATCTTTCAAGCCTTCATTTTTTTTAACACACTATTGAAATACAACGATTTCTGAAATCTCTACAGATTTACATTTTCTTCTTATTTATGACATTGATGTATATTGTAGATGTTCAATTAAAAAAGAAAAAACTAATGAAATGTTGAAAAATGCTTAATAAAACAACTTGCAGGAAACTGCTGATTGAAATTTTACGCATTTACTTTATTTAGAAAAAACAAACAAACATTACTTTATCTTTAAAAAATACAACGTTATACAGACTTTCTTTTCCCCTTTTTCTTAAATTTTAGGGTTAAATATAAATAGTTTTTATCATTTTCGCCAGTTGTTTATACTATAACTGGATGCAGATGGTACGATGGGAACATTTTGTACTGAATATTTATATTTTGCCACAATATTATTGTACAGTTTGTTCTATTTGTGTTGATTCTATTTTGTATATGGTCAATAAAAAATCACTAGACTTTAAACTTAAAAAAAAAAAAAAAGTATTTCTAATTCTTTAAAAAAAATTTATTACATTTTTATTTATTTGAAAGTTTTGCCTATGTTCCTTGTTGAAACAAATCAATGTTACTTTGCAAACAGCTGACTGGAAAAAATTTCAAATATAACACCTACTATCATTTGTTTTTGTAGACATTAAATAAAAGCGTCAACAACATGTAGTTATTTTATTTTTTGCTTTGTTTGTTTGTTTTCCCCTAATGCATCACTGTTTTGTTAGTGGTACTGTTGGTTGTACATGTTGTATGTTGTAGTGATGTAATGATTGCCAATCCCCATTATATAAGATTTTTTTTTTCTCTGTTTATCCTAACACCTCTAACGCTTCTTCATTCTCTCTCGCTCTCTCTTCAGCGCGCAACCGTTCAAGATGAGTCGCCCCCGTGTGGACTCGGAGGAGTCTCTGACGCCCGACGATGAGGTGGTGCCATACAGTGATGACGAGACTGATGACGAGTTGGAGGCTGAGGATGAAGTGGTGCAGCCGGACGTTCCAGCACCAGAACCCGGTTACTGACTTTTATTATTTTTCTTTTTTCATCAAAGGATCAAACTAGTATTTCACTTTATAAGCCAGTAGTCTGAGTGACCGCTGTTTATTTATGAAAGTACTGTTCCTGTATGTGATTTATGTACTATTTTTGTATATCAATTAATGTTGTAGACACGTGTTTTGAAACTACAAGCTAAAAGTTTTCAAGGGCCAATACTCAGATCTCCAGTGTCTGTGATTTTTTTTCTTTTTTCTTTCCAAAATGAATTGAAACCAATATATAATAATCATCACTGAGAATTCAGTCCTGTTGTTTTTATTCATTCTAACGCGTTTATGTTCTTGTCTTGGCTGTAGAAGCAGGATGGAAGGTCAAAGCAAACGACAGAGATTTCTGCAACCTTCCCGAATTCAAAAGGAAGACGTTTTTATGCTTCAAGAAAAGCAAGTACTCTGTAAGTGCACCCTTTTCTAAAAGCTTTTACATTGAAACTTAAAGCTGGTTGGATGCAGAAGAGCAGTATTTCTATGCGTCAGCTTCTTCTTTTCACTGGCATGTTTTAGCACTTCCTTGATCACTTACCGCCCTAATTAACCAGCGTTATCACTCTGACTCAGCAGTTTCAGGAACAGCTCAGGAGAGGACGCTCACATGTCCGTGACACAGGCGGAGTAAACTTAAACAGTTCAGTTTAGTTTTGTTGCAAATTCCTCAAAGGTCCCATATTTTACTGTTGCTTTCATTTTACATTGACGCAGGTCTCTGAGCTTTGCCCTAAACGAGTGTGTTTAAAGCTCCAGCAGAAATACCCCTCTGATAATGCATTTCAGTCTTCTTTCAAATCCATGCAGTGTAAAATATATGTAAATGATCTCCTGCCGGGCCACACCCCGATACAGAACAGCAGAGCTGAGCAACAAGCCAGGGGAGGGGCTGGGCTTATATGAGGTCACTTTAACCCTCAGGCAATATAAAAAAGAGAAAAAGGGCAAAAAGTAGGGATTGGTGTGTGTGTGTGGTTTTTTTTTTTTTTTTTTTTTTTTTTGTACGTGCACACTGGAGACCCATCTGAGTGTATAAAACGTAAATTTTGCATAACACGTTACCTTTAATGCTCTAATTCAAGCTCAGAAAAGAAAGAAGTCTCATGTAGTAATGCTGCGTGTTTGTGATATTTGTGATGTTTATTTTTCAGGGAAATGCAATCAGGACCTATAAGTACAACGTCTTCACCTTCCTGCCTCTGAATCTGCTCGAGCAGTTTAAAAGAGCAGCCAACTTCTACTTTCTCGTCTTGCTGATCCTGCAGGTACGTATGTGGCGCCTCCGCAGTATTTTTGCACAGAAAAATTAACCTTTTTGCAATAAGTGAAAGAAAGTGTTCAATTTTTGAAAAAAAAAAAAAAGATTCTCAAGTGCTTAAAAGTAAATGATGTATACAATTAAATTAGAAGTTGATTTCTTCCTCTTGCAAAATCTTTATGACTCAATTTGGATAAAAAATTAGGTAAAAATCGTGGCATACATGTTTTTTTTTTTCTTTCCTTTTTCTTTTTATGTCTTTGTTTATATGAATGCACTGAAATCATGTTGTCCTACTCGTTTGGAATTTGGAATTTCTTCATGAAAGCGTTTCAATTTTATTGAAAGCAAGACTTTAAAACTTTAAATCTAATTGTGACTGTTTTTGCGTGACAATCATGTTCATGCCTGAATTTAGCAAAGGCAAAAAAAAAAAAAACCCATTTGTGACATAATCTTGAAGAGTTCTAGAAAAGTTTTTTGTAGAAATGTACTGTAATAGACAAAAAGAGAAGAAAAACCAGCAGCCTGGATGCACTGGGTATTTGTGTATTTGTTTTACTTTTTTTTATTTGTAACTACTAAGCTAGAAGAATGTACAGTATGTGATTCTGAATATGATGAAAAAATATAATGTGTTACCTGGTCATGTTCTTGCTAGATATCGAACATTAGGCATCACTTTTTAGCAATGGAATAAGGTTAAAACTTTTGCTTCCCTGGTGGACTAGCTAAAGAATTTTTACTTTATTATATTATATTTAATATAACTTTAATATTAATAATATTACTTTATTCTCTAAAGTCTGAAATAAGGAAGATTTTTCCTTAATAATTCCTAAAATGCTATTTGCTGTAATTATAGTAATGAAGTACCTTGTTGTCTCTGCTTTTTTTTTTTTTTTTTTTTTTTTATCAAGTCGCAGAAGACTAACATCCTTCCCGCGTTGTTTTTGTCCTCCCTCTCTCCTTCTCTTGAACAGATCATCCCACAAATCTCCACTCTGCCCTGGTACACCACATTGGTGCCCCTGGTGTTGGTGCTTGGCATCACCGCCATCAAAGATCTATTGGATGACCTGGTAAGTTCCTGCGTCTGGCTTTTATATTCATACACCGGAGTGTTGGAACGTGACACTTTGGTTGGTGTGGATTGATGAAGTTTGATGTTTTTGATTTTGCTCGCAGGCTCGCCACAGGTTGGACAAAGAGATCAACAACAGGAAGTGTGAGGTGCTCCTCAATGGCAGGTTGGTCACTGAGAGCTGGTGAGCTCTAACTAAAATATATGAGACGAATCTAATTATTAATAAACTTATTGTTAAAAAAAAAAAAGCGTCAAAATTATTGGCACCCAATGTCTTTTCAACTTGAAAAACTTAATGTTGTCCTGTAAATCTTTTAAAGACATACAGAGGGAGGGATTTGAGAGAGTTCTTCCGCGCTTAAGTTCACTCTTGAGGACTCGGTTTGGCCTTTTCTGGAGGGAAAAAAAATAAATAAAACACGCCCACATTGTATAACCACACATTCCTAACATGCTCTTTTTCTTTTGCACTGTAGGAACCTGCTTTTTCAGTAGCATTAAACAAACTCGAAATGCTGAATTTTTGTAGTTCTGTTCATTTCATGGTTTTCTCCTGGCACACTTTCTCAGTAGTTTAGTAGTCTTATTGCAGCTTTGGGAACTTGGTGACCTCGGAAGGCTGGCAGTCATTCTCAAACCTTATGTGATGCTTCTGCCTCTCTAGCTGTCCTCCTTTCTTATTTGACACTTTTTAAGTAACTATGGCCATTTTGAATGATTTAAGAATGATTCAGTGATTTTTGCCCTCACATTCATACTCATGGAAGTTGTGGATGATTTTGTTAAAAAGTTCCAACAGACTCGGGTGTAAATACAAATGGAAACGTCCTTCACTTATGTGCTGCTCGTAATTTCGAAAGTCTAGGGGTGCCAATATTTGTTTATTTGATTCAGTTGAATTGGATCGTTTCAAGCACATCTGATTTCATATGCTGTAAACTATAGTGGAATATTTGTTTAGTTAATTGGACTAATTGGCTGCTGGTGAATAATGATAAATGGTCGTGTGAGTATGAATTTTGACTAAAAATGTTTTTGATGTGACCTTAAAATTGTCCATATTTTTTTTTCACTTTTTTTTTCCTCCTCCATATATAATAATAATTTATTAGATTCGTAATAAAAGCTTTTCTGTACAATTGGTAAATAAAATGTATTATTTCACTTTAGATTCCAGGAGGCCAAGTGGTTGGATATTCAAGTTGGTGATGTTGTCCGATTGAAGAAGAACGACTTCATTCCCGTAAGACTCTTCATCCACTAAGAATAAACCAGTTGTAGGATCTGCGGCAGATTTTTACAGAGCTGCTATTTGATTTAAAAAAATTTTTTTTAAGTTGACATATTTCTGTGTTCTACACCTGCTTGCTTCTTTTTTTTTATCCGTGTTTTCATTTCGATTTCATTTCACGTACCTCATCTAGGCCGACATTTTGTTATTGTCCACCTCTGAGCCAAACAGCCTGTGCTATGTAGAGACAGCAGAACTGGACGGGTAAGAATCTCCTGCTTACGTTCATTTCTGTTTGCATTTTTTTCCCCCTTTGTTTGCAAATTGGCTTTATTTGTTCATCCCAAAAAGTACACACTGTGTAAAAGGTCACCTGTAGGTTCCATCACCAAGCCCAGTGTCCATACTGTATATGCAAGGTTTGATGGTCTTTCACAAATTTTCACTTTTGGTCATATGGAATCTGTTAAAAAGATCTCTATTAATAACAAACTGTTACAAACAACCGTGTCTCCATTAAGGACGACTTTGACCTCGTTAAGAATGACTATTATTAAGGAAATTATTTGTAGCGTTATTCTGTAGAGAACGGTATATTATATGATTGTTGTTTTGCAGATTTGTTCCTCGTGTTGCTTAAACACAACACATGCATGCTTGCTTGAAGATTAGGATCCATCCCGATGTTAGCCAAATAGACACATTTTTTTAAATGTAATGTCTCGATTTAAATTCAAACTTAGGAGGTCATGAGTGAGTATAATAAATTTTTTATGAACAGTAAATGCACTCATATCAATAATAGTAATAATAAATATATATATATATAATACTTTTTATATAATATTATATAAATGGAAAAAAAAAGTGTGTGTGTGTATATATATATATATATATATATATATATATATATATATATATATATATATATATATATATATATACACACACTTTTTTTCCATTTATATAATATTATATAAACAGTATTATATATATATATATATATATATATATATTTTTTTTTTTAAATATTTATTTATTATTATTATTATTTTTTAAAATAAATATACCAATCTTAAATCTGGTTCTTAAACCCAGTATATGAATGAACAATATAATGGAATGAAAGAGTACATTAGATGATTATATCGTATTATTCCACGTATTTATGCATCCTGACGCTTAATCGTTGTATTCACGTGTATTCCGACGTTGATCTCGGCCAAATGGACAGCTGTTTGATTTGTGAGTGTTTTAAAAGAAAAAAAAAAACTTCACAAAGGGGAATGTACATAACTCGCATGTTGCCTGCCTTTGAAAAGTGCAATGTTTTTAGTATAGTATTTCAGTTTTCCTTTCAACTGCATGTGATAACAGAACAGTCAATATTGGCTTTTCTTGTATAGTCCGCATTCGGTTTCGTTGACCATCGGAAAACTTCAATTCAGTATTCATAACCTTTGGTTGACCGAAAGGACAGCAGCGTTTCAGAGACGTCATGCATCAGAAGACAAAAATTTCTCAGAAATGGTCAAAGACAATGTCTTTGTACGCAATGTGCATCATGTTTAAAGGACTGACTTTTTTTTTTTTTTAGGACAAGAATTAAACGTACAGTACTTAAAACTGATTTTTCA
>JAAGKR010010492.1:0-11750 GCA_011419295.1 Clarias macrocephalus | reverse complement strand
TTTTTTTTCATCCCCAACCCCCCCCCCCCCCCCCCCCCCACAGAGAGACGAATCTAAAGTTTAAGATGGGTTTGAAGGTGACGCATGAGAGGCTACAGGAGGAGAGTCAGCTGGCGAGTTTTGATGGTAAACACCATTTCAGATGACAGTTTGTATAATATGACAGGGAAGAGATGATGGGTTGGGGCGCTAGGTCTGTATCCTTCTTAGAACCAGATCTGTGAGATTTAATTGATATTTTGTTTTGTCGATGGATCAGATTTTGCCCCAGAATCGATTCACACTTTTTAAATAAATGCTAACTTAAACGTAGAATCATTAAATGGTCCAAAGTTGACTTGTTCCTTAATACACAGAATATTTTTTTGCAGAAAATAATAACCGCTACCATCTTCTGCAAATACTCCCGTTTTGTGAGATTTATCGCTTTTTTTTCTTTTGACTTTATGGGCAGTTGGTGCATCATCGCCACCTACTGGATCAAATGTGTTGAGCAAAAGATTGGCGGGAAAAAGAATATTGTTTAGTACCGGACATGATGTTTAAACAACCAGCAGCACAAGTTGTGAAAAATTTCAATGTTTATTAAATAAATGGTGATTTTTAATACAGGTTTAAAAACCTTTAAGAAATGTAGCTGCTTGAAAGAAAGCTGATCTAATGGGATCGAATCAACAGTCTATGTTATCAACAGTCGAATCGATCAGCTACGATTGACGGCTCTGTTCAGCACACGTGTCTATTTTAAAGCGTCTCCTAGGGCTCAGAATCTCACCTCCCTCCTTTGCATCTCCCCCTGCAGCCATGATTATTTGCGAAGAACCAAATAACCGCTTGGATAAGTTTACTGGCACTATGAAGTGGCAGAAGGACGCGTACCCGCTAGAACTGGATAACATGCTGCTTAGAGGCTGCAAGATCCGAAACACGGAGGAGTGCCGCGGAATCGTTATTTTCGCAGGTTTGGATCACTCACGCTTCCGTAGAGAGATGTGCAGACTCCAAAAAGTCTGCCGAGCTGCTTTAAACCTACATAAATCAGACTTAATTTCTAATTCCTCCTGCAGGAGCCGACACTAAGATCATGAGGAACGGTGGCAAGACCAGGTTCAAACGCACCAAGATCGATTACCTTATGAATTACATGGTGTACACGGTAAGAGCTCGTGACAACCAGGACATTCTCTCAATCTGGATTTGTTTCTGGTTTCTCGGTCCTTGATTTTCAGTTTCACATACAACAATATTAGAAATAAGGCCTGGTGCAGGGTTGGGGGCCGAGTCCTTATCAATGCTCGTAGTTGTTCATAAGGGAAGATGTGTGAAAGTGATGTAATGCTACTTTTTTAAAGGAAAAAAAAAATGCAGATGACTTTTCAGCGTCCATGAGAGTCAGTGACTCAAGGCTATATTACAGGTTTATATTAAAGCACAAGTTGCAACATGATGATTTTACTAAAGAACGTCTGGTTAGGCTGAAAACCCTTGATGTCTCTGTATGTGTATCTCATGTTGTTAATAATAATAGAGTGAACTGACTGTTGATTTGGTTCTACGTAGATCTTCGTCATGCTGATCCTGATCTGCGCCGGCCTGGCGATCGGGCACACTTTCTGGTACGAGAGCATCGGCAGTAAGGCCTGGTATCTGTCCGATGGGCAGAACCAGACGTCGTCCTACAGAGGCTTCCTCACCTTCTGGGGTTACATCATCGTCCTCAACACTATGGTGCCCATCTCACTCTACGTTAGGTAGATATATTTGGATTGTTATTTCACATGTGAACATGTTCTTTTGTAAAGGCTATAAGGCTTTTTCTGGTTGATTTTATCCTTTTAATTATTATTATTATTATTAATTTATTTATTTTTTGCCATTTTGTACAAGATTTATTGGAGACAAAGCACCTTGGGTCCCAAAAATGTTAGCAAGGACGGTATCAGGAAGAAAAGGGAGGCAATTTTAGTTTCGTTTTTTAAAGCAGTCGGTGCCGAGAGGAATCATTTAATTAATATGATTCTGATTTTACTCAATTTACAGTCTTTTCTAAATGTTTTAATTGCAAAAATGTTGTTTAAAATGTTTTTATATGCAAAGCATGTGCTTATAGTGTTGAAAATTGGTAACATTGATAATATTTTTGGGTGTCATATCTTGTCATATCATATCTATTTTTTTTTTTTTCCTCAACAACACGCCTCTGGAACGGATTAAATTTGTATGCCAAGGAACCACTGTGATGCGTATTAAATTGAATGATTTTCTGCTTGATATTTGACCTTTTATTTATTTCTGACATTCGTATTGTACTTTTTATGTGGATAAATTCCAAACAATGATTTTCTTTGTGATTTCTGAAAAAGTGCAAACGTTTGTGGTTCTTGGAGAAGAAGGTGCTGGTTATGGATGGTAACATGACTGGTGCCAGCACAACATGAAACCCATCTATAAATGATTTTACAAGTGTGATTCTATTATTCATAACTAAATAATTCAGTTTGGCACATTGTTGTTGTTGTTGTTGTTTTGTAAGAGGTATAAAACCAAACCTCCGGGTAGAAACAGTGTCTCGTCTTCAGCCACCTGCTAGATTATTGATCGTTTTCCTATAACCTCCTATAACACTTAAGAAGCCTTTCATCACTTTATAGCTTTATAAACTCTGATTTTCTCGTCTCGTCTTTTTCCCTGTACTTTTATTTCTCCTGCGCTCAGTGTGGAGGTGATTCGCCTGGGTCAGAGTAAGTTCATAAACTGGGATCTGCAGATGTATTACGCGGAGAAGGACACTCCAGCCAAGGCTCGAACCACCACCCTGAACGAGCAGCTCGGCCAGATCGAGTACATCTTCTCGGACAAGACGGGCACTCTCACGCAGAACATCATGGCTTTCAAGAAGTGCAACATCGGCGGCCGGACATTCGGTAAGACCGCTGCGGCGTAAACCGAGAGATTGAATGGTTAAACGTGTGGTGTTTAGAAACACTCTTCGTCAAGCAGCGGAGTAATAATTCCTCTCGAGGGACGTCTTGCTTATTGCACACAGTGCACGAGTCAAGCAGGGGACTTTTATTTGCCAATTAATAGTAATTAAAAGGAAAAAAAAAAAACTTCCCGTTTGGTGATGCGCTAACAGGGGCTGTTTGTACAATGTCGCTCATCCTCAGCCTGATCAAACCTGAACAGTGTTTACAATAAATTAAGTTAGTTTGCAAAGCTTGACTCGGGTTTAAGACTAATAAGACACTTAATCCCCGGATCTCATATCGGGTGTGGTTGTTTGGACCCTGGAAAATTTGTCACAATATCTTTAGCAGGATGGGAATTTGAGATGTTATTACACACTAGTAATTTTGTCCAAGTGTGTGTGTGTCTTTTGTATTTTGCACAACAGTTACTGGTTTAAATTTCAGACTAATTCAATTACCAGAGATTGAGCCACATTGTCACAAGAGGTCGAATAGTCACATTATTACCACGGAGCTATCGAGGCCTCCATATTCTGATTAGTCATTAAATATTCATTCGTTTTGTAGAGCATCATGCTTAAAGTGGAAAAATAAAATAAAATAATAGTCTCAGAGCTGATCACGGGTTTATAGTAATGATCTAGTTTTAATTTATGTTTTACACCGGAAACTCGACACACAATAAGAATAGTTTGCTTTATATGAGGGACCGTGTATCTAACTTTTTTTTTTAGGTCAACATTTTGTGTTATAAGGGGAACAAAGTGCTTCAGCATTTGCTGAAATTATTTGAGATGGTAACAAACGTCATTATCACTAATTTGTTATAATAAAGTCTTTGCAAGAACATTTTTTTTTTATTTCTTTAATTGCACAATCACAGCAGTACTTGAGACAGAAATACAACAACATGCTTTTCTTAAAATTTTCTCATGTTGGCTGTAGTGTTGTAAAGCATTAAGATATAGTTTAGTGTTTATTTATTTATATATTTAAAAAAAAAAAAAAAAAAAAAGCACACCGATATTTCGTTCGAGCAACTTTAGCTTTGATTACAGCACACAATGTGTAGGTGTCCATGTGTGAAAATGATTCCTCGTGCTCCCAGAGTCGCTCTTTCACAATACTGGTCAAAGTCCTGGAATATGGCACGTACCAGCAGGGACGAGACCTCCTCAGATGTGATGTGCTGGTGATTCAGTACATTCAGGTGGTCATGTGACTTCATTTTATCGCCACATGACGTTGCCGAGTCTCGACCTGAGCGACTGAAGCGACCCCAGATCATAACGCTGTCTCCAGAGGCTCGTACAGGGGACACTATGCATGATCGCTTCTCACCCTGACACGCCCATCGCTCTGGAATAGTCTCAATCTGGACTCGTCAGGTCACATGACCTTTCCCCATCGCTCTAAAGTCTAATCTTTCTGCTCTTTAGCAAACTGAAGCCTTTTTTTTTTCTGATTAATCAGACTAAGAAATGGGTTCCTTATGGACACACAGCTGTTTAGTCTCTTTTTTTCTTTTGTTAAAGGTTCAGCTCTATATCCTTCTAGTATTAATAATGTGTTGGACAGTAGTTTACCCATTTCTATCCATTACATCTTTCTTAATACAGGCCCTTCAGAAATGGTGGCATATTTTTTGGCCAGGCATTGTATCGCTGATGTGAATAATATATATATATTTTTTTCATCTGAAGTTTACTCAGTTCCTATCTCTCTCTCTCTCTCTATCTCTCTCTCTCCCTCTCTCTCTCTCTCTCTCGCTTTTTAAAAAAAAAATTTATTGTTCAATTTCTGATTTGTAGGAAATCCGACAAATAAGGACGGGATGACCCTGGACCGTGCAAGTGTAATGAGCATTTAATTACTTACTAATTACTCCTATATTCCACTACACTGAGATTAAAAGTCCATGTTAGTGAATTTGATTGTAAAGTTTTGTAAAATTTTGCATGCTCATGATTTCTTTCTCTTCTTTAAATCCTCTCTCTGCAGCCTGTTGACTTCAGCTGGAACAAGTACACTGACAGAAAGTTCCAGTTCTTCGACAGTCACCTGGTTTCCCTCATCCGCTCCAAAAGCGAGCCGGACATGCTGGAGTTCTTCAAGCTGCTCTCACTCTGCCATACCGTTATGGTGGAGCAGAAGGATGGTGAGAAAATCTTAATATGCTTGATATTTTGTGCATGCTTTTTACGCCGAACAAATGTTGAGGCGAGTGTGTAACGACGATGGCGTTCTTCCTCAAGGGGAACTTGTGTACCAGGCTGCGTCCCCAGACGAAGGTGCTTTGGTCACGGCGGCTCGCTGTTTCGGCTTTGTGTTCCTGTCGCGCACGCAGGACACCATCACCATCAGCGAGATGGGACAGGAGACCACGTACGAGACGCTCGCCCTGCTCGACTTCAACAGCGACCGAAAACGCATGTCTGTCATCTGTGAGTGTGCTACGTCTTAGACAATCGTCCTACTTTCTTCTCTCTCGTTACTGCTCCTTCCACTCTTTATCTTACTCATTTGCTCTGTCGTCATGAATTTCCTTCTGAAGATAGTTGTTTCTGCGGCTGCTTGTGTTATCTCTGACATGTTTAAACTTGAACACGTCGGTCCTTCAGGTGCTTTGGTGAATGTTGGGATTTCGCAGCCAGTGTTGGCTCTGCTCGCTACAATCTTTTGCATACTGGCCTGCCGATGTGATCTGACTTGCCGGGCTCATTTGTTTTGAACGTATTTTGAAGCCAACGTATTTTCACAGCACTTTCACTGTTGGCCTTTTATCAACCCACACCAGCCTCAAAACGCTGAGGGTCTGCTGTATCCGTACTGTATGTCACGGGGGGAGGAATCGCTGTACTCCGGATGTAATGGATTTCCTGTAGCTTTAAATAAAAAAAATAATAATGAGGGGAGCTGGCGAAATTCGATTGAGGCAAATATTATTAATTCTGATGGATCACAGTGTGTGTTGCTATAACAGCAGAATCGTTCTGGTTTTACTTTAATGGACTTGTATTAACATGACATGGTTCCTACCGTCACGCAAAAGGGATTTTATTGATGGACACTCCGCATTAACGAACAAACAACAAAAGAATGTGCGCATTTTTTTCTTACTTGGGTGCAACGGATCATAAAACTCATCGTAGCGCGGTTTTTAAGCCATGGATTGTAAAAGAAAAAAAAAAAGTAAGGAAAAAAGGGAGACGAATGTAATTTACAGAATGTTTAAAGTAAGGAACTTATGGTCTTGAATGAAAGGATCATTCCATTGTTTAAATAAAAGCTTAAAATAAAATATTCAATACTTGATTGTTTAGTTATAGTTATAATTTAAGTATAGTTTTATTATATTATCATAGTTGTATAAGCTCAATATAAGGCATGAAAATATATATATTTTTCTAGATTAATCACACAGGTTAATATTGACAGCCCTAATCAAAGTTGCAAACGGCCGTTTCGCTCAAATATCTCTACTACTTTGGAGAAAAAAAAAATCACATGGATCAAAATAAGTCTCCCCTTCTGAACACCTAAAAATAATAAGAAGGTGCTGACATTTCAGAAATGGACACAAATATAATTTCAGCTGTAAATATTATTTCACACTGTGATGCTTGCCACTTTGTGTGCAAATCGTAGTACTGTAGGAGATCCACATGAGCTCAGAGCTGTGGTTCATTTCACCCCTAATTTGGTATGATGCTCATTTTTAGCATGTATGGAAGGAGCCTCCAGTGTCTGGACACACTTTGTATCACTCTGACATAAAGCGATTAGATTTCCACCGTGGGAACATCATCTTCAACTCTTGTGGGGTTTTTTGGTCACATGACAAGCTGCATTTATTATTATTTTTTTTTTGTCTCGGTTAAATAAAGAGCGAGAGAATAAAACAGGCTTGTGAAGCAATCATCAGTTATAGTTGCTCTAATGCAAGTTAGAACAGGAGCCAACATGCTTTTTGGATGTTCCACAGCGTAAGTGTAACTATAAATGAAGTAACAGTGCAGTGTGTGATTGTTTAGTAAATGAAAATTTTTAAAACTTCAGGATGTGTAGAGCTATACCTGACATTACAGTCATTTACCAGGATGCAAATCTGTCGTTATTACTCTGATTTATCAGGGAAAGCAGGGAGTTTCCTGGAAAGAGTTGGTGGTTTGTTTTTGTTTTTCTGTTTACATATTCATTAATCTGGATTTTTATTTGAATTTTTTTTTTTTATCATGCTAAAACTCGATTTTTTTATTTCCATAGACAGTCGACAGGTCTTCTGTTGCGTATAATCGAATGTTTAGTAAAATTTTGCCAATGTTGTGATTAAACATCTTAATGCTATGTTTTTTTTTCTACAGTGAGGTGTCCAGATGGGCGTATCCGGCTGTACTGTAAGGGAGCGGACACGGTGATCTACCAGCGCCTCAGTCCCGACTCCCTGCACAAAGAGACCACACAGGAAGCCCTGGATGTACGTGGCATCTCATATTCATTATATATAATATTTAAAATAACATGTAGTTGACACACCAGAGGTGGTGGTGATGATGATGGTAGCAAATCCGTAATGTGTAGTTGAGTTGTGTGTGATTTAATCAATTATTAATTATATATATAATATATATATATATATATATATATATATATATATATATATATATATATATATATATATATTGAATTGGCCAATAAAAATTATATATAATTAATAAATAATTAATTAATAATAAATTCATTAAGCCACATTCATTTATCAATTCACACTCTTTAAATTATTAAGGTAAATGTACAAATATGAATTTTAAAAAGTCTAAAATTGCCTTTTTTTTAAAAAGATTTTTTTTACTGTACAACAGTTTTTGCATAAAATATAAACTGGTTGCATATTGCATATATTGTTTATTATAATTATAAAAATTTTTTCACAACAAAAGACAGTACATTGTAGATAAGCAAAACAAAAAATACAAAACAAATAAGAAAAGGCAAACACAGCAACAAAAACAAAGAACCAAGGCAAAAACCCCAAAACGAAAACAAAAAACCCCAAAACGAAGAGAAAAAAAACACTAAACGAAGCCAAAAAAAAAAAAAACACAAAGACAAAAAAAACAAAAATAGGGACAAAAAAACCCCCACAAAGACAAAAAAAAAAACACAAAGACAAAAAACCCCAAAACGAAGACAAAAAACCCCAAGA
This sequence comes from Clarias macrocephalus, assembly GCA_011419295.1. NCBI lineage: Eukaryota > Metazoa > Chordata > Actinopteri > Siluriformes > Clariidae > Clarias > Clarias macrocephalus. Next base: position 3,575 of record JAAGKR010010492.1, on the reverse strand, counting down.
CGAAGACAAACCCCAAAACGAAGACAAAAAAAAAAACTAAACGAAGCCAAAAAAAACACGAAGACAAAAAAAATTAGAAAAAAAACAAAACAAAGACAAAAAACAAAAAACAAAACGAAAAGCAAAAAAACCCTAAAACAAAGACAAAAAAAAACACAGACAAAAAAAAACAAAACACAAAGACAAAAAACCAAAACAAGACAAAAAAAATACCAAAAGACAAAAAACCAACACAAAACGAAGACCTAAAAAAGAAAAAAAAGAAAAAAAAAAACAAAACGAAGACAAACAAAAAACCCTAAACAAAGACAAAAAACCAAAACAAAAAAAACAATACGAACAAAAAAAACTATACGAAGCCCAAAAAAATAAAGACAAAAATAAATGAAGCCAAAAAAAAGAAAACCCTAAGACAAGACAACCAACGAAAAGACAAGACTTATGTGACCCACATACAGTGTGTGTTTGCTTGTGAAAGTGCATCTGTCTAATGGGTGGAGGGCTGCCTTTGGAAAAGAGAGAGCAGGGAGCAAATGAAGGGAAAAAGAGGAAAGGAGAAACAGTAACAAAGAGAAAAGAAAACAGGATAAATAAATAAAGTAAATAATAAAAATGAACAAATAAATAAATAAAACTGAGAAAAAACTATGTGAAACTGTGAAGAAACTGTGTCGCTTCTTGTATTTGTGATTGGGGTCCAGTGCTTCCACCTACTGGACTTGGGTGTGCTGTAGAACACATCGGTGCTGTTGAATCAAATTGAATTGAAAATCTGAAAATATGAAGGAATTATGTTGTATGCATTTCAGTTTTGAAGCACAACCTGTGGAATCTGATCTGGATTCATATATTTTGTAGATTTTTGCCAACGAGACTCTGCGCACGTTGTGTCTGTGTTACAAAGACATCACTGACGAAGAGTTTTCATTGTGGGCCAGTAAACACAAGGAGGCCAGCTTGGCGTTGACCAACCGGGAAGAGGCTCTGGATGCCGTGTCTGAGCTCATCGAGAAAGACCTGATGGTAAACAACAAACCGCTTTGACTTTCTGGATTTTTGTTCATTTTCAATTCATATTCAACACATTTAGTTATTGATTCTGATCGTGTTCTTTATAATGAGTTCATTTCCTCCGGTGTGGAAAAGCTTATTTTCCTCAATGAAAAGTTATGTTGATTTTTTTATTTCTTTGTTTCTGTAGATGATTGGAGCGACAGCCATCGAAGACAAACTTCAAGACGGAGTTCCCGAGACCATCGCCAACCTGGCCAGGGCTGAGATCAAGATTTGGGTTCTGACTGGGGACAAGAAAGGTTGGTGAAACGTTGTGATGAGAGAAACATTGTTGAACGTTTTTTAGTTCGGCATGAAGAATTTATGTGTTCCCTGGTTTAACAGAGACCGCTGAGAACATCGGGTACTCCTGTGAGCTGCTGACGGGCGACATGACTATTCACTACGGCGAGGACGTCAAGTAAGACTTCCTGGTGGTCCAGGCACATCTTTCTGTTGCTGGAAGAAGAGGTCGAAAAATTAACACCGTGTGTACGTTTTTTTCCTCCGTGTAGTCAGAAGCTGTCAGACAGACAGACACAGCGGAGAAACGAAGGTGGAGCAGCGAGCAAGAACAAGACGAACGAGCCATTTTTCCCCGACGCTGGCAAGAACGCTCTCATCATTACAGGAGGCTGGCTGGTAAGAGGAGGAATATCATTCAGCATGTCACAATGACATGACGCACTCGGAGGACGGCGCTATCCGCTCCTTCCGCTCGCGTGAGCTCACAGACGCCCCTGATTAGCTGTAGAGCCGTGATTAATGTGGGAGCACTAAGTACCTCTCATCCCTCCCCTCTGAGAGAGCTCGGCCAATCAGCTCTCTCTAGACCTCCGGCTGCGAGAGGTTACAGCATCACCCGGGAATCGAACTCGCGATCTCCGGATCATAGGGCGAGCGCTTTACATTACTTTTTCCTATTTAAATTTTGTTACAATTCTAAACAAACTTAGCAAATAATTTCTTCTATCACTCTGGATGCTTTTCTGTCAATGTGTGAATATTGCGGGATTATAAAGGAACCACAACATATTACCACATCAAATGCAAACACATTGGGGGTCTTTCGGCTGCTCCCCTCGAGGGGTCGCCACGGCAGACCATCTGATCCATGAAACAACTCTGGAGTCAGATAAAAATAAAAATCTGAAAAGAATAAAAGATTTTTTAAAAAAAGATGAAGAGAAAGCAGAGAGATGAAGATGAAGCAGGAAAAAAAGACAAACAGAAACAGTGGGGGGAAAAAAAAGACTGTTATGGAGAGACAGATGGACAGGCAGTAAGAGATCAGGACCAGGCAGAGAGCGAGAAAACAAAAGACAGAGAGAAACGAGGAGACAACCACACATGGAGACGAAAAGCAAGATACAAAGAGGCACACGGAGAGAAAATGATGGAGAAAAACAGAAAGACAGATGTAGACAAAGAGTATAAATCCACCACTGACTGCGTCCCCCTGCACCCACCCACCGGAGGCGTAGTTATGTACTCGTTCAACCTTCCTTTCAAGTGTGTTGAAAATTGATTGTTAAAGTTTTGTTTAAGTGCATTTTACTTTGAGGCAAAACGAGCAGCGATATCACCACTCAGTGTCTCGTTTTTTTTTTTTTTTTTGCACTTCATCTGCAGAATGAGATTCTACACGAGAAGAAGAAGAAGCGCCGTCGTCTGCGTCTGCGTCGCCTCGGGAAACGCCCCGCCACCAACTCTCAGGACGGCCAACCCCTAAACGACAAAGAGAAGGAGGTCAGACAGCGCGACTTTGTGGACATGGCCTGCGAGTGCAGCGCGGTCATCTGCTGCCGTGTCACCCCCAAGCAGAAGGCCAACGTGGTGAGCCTGGTGAAGCGCTACAAGAACGCCGTCACTCTGTCCATCGGCGACGGCGCCAACGACGTCAACATGATCAAGAGTGAGTAGATGTAAACGGAGGACGATGAAGAAAATGTTAATGCCGGGTCAGATCGGTATCAGAAGCTTAACATCGCTTTTCTTTGTTGCTGTTTTTCCTCTGTGCAGCTGCAGACATCGGCGTGGGCATCAGCGGGCAGGAAGGCATGCAGGCAGTGATGTCCAGCGACTACGCTCTGGCGCAGTTCCGCTACCTCCAGCGCCTACTGCTGGTGCACGGCCGCTGGTCCTACATCCGCATGTGCAAGTTCTTACGCTTCTTCTTTTATAAGAACTTCGCCTTCACCCTGGCTCACTTCTGGTACTCGTTCTTCAGTGGATTCTCCGCCCAGGTGAGGGACAAAATGAAAAATTCAGCATCCGCACATGGCTTCCTCGGATTTTAAATTCACGGCTGGGATTTTTAGTTTCGGTCCTAGAGGTTAAAGATTAAAGAGTACATCCTAGTAACATTTCGTCTTTCTTGTTTTATTGTACAATGGAACCTTGGATTACGAGCATAATTAGTTCCGGAAACGGGCTCATATTCCAAAACACTCGTAAACCAAATAGAATTTTCCCATAAGAAATAAGGAAAACTCAGATTATTCGTTCTACAGCCCAAAAAA
>JAAGKR010010491.1:0-22566 GCA_011419295.1 Clarias macrocephalus | reverse complement strand
ACAAGCCAGCCTAAAAGCAAATGTACAAAATCAATTACTTTTAATGCCAAACTGTTAACAAATAACAACCCGTCAATACCAGAGGGTGAAATTTAACAAATAATAATATAATAATACAAACGCTTTTTAAATATATATTATTTCTTTTGCTTTAATGACCCAAGCTGGCATAGACACCATGCTTGTGTAAGACTGAAGTCCATGTTAGATAAAATCAAAGTGTCATCAGGAAAACATGCTTTAATCACTCACTCACTCATCGTCTATAATCCTGTATTTAGGGTCACGGGGGGCCTGGAGCCTATCCCAGGAGACTTAGGGCACAAGGCAGAGTACACCCTGGACAGGGTGCCAATCCATTGCAGGGCACAGACACACACTTACACACTCATTCACACACTACGACCAATTTGGGAATGGCACCAAAATCGCGGAACCCAAATCTTGCAGATCAATAGTTTTGCATGTCACTAAAGTCACTAAAGACAGGAAGTTATGAGGTGGTGTGTGTGTGTGTGTGTGTGTGTTTGTTTTGACACTCACTCTGGTGTTGGTGACGAGCAGATCTCTGACAGTGTAACTCTCACATTCCTCCTCTCTCTTCAGCTCAATAGACATATCACCACATGCCATCACTCCGTCAGTGGGCCAGTACTGAGCACACTTTTCCTACAAAGGAGACAAAGCGAGAGAGACAAAAGTCAAACACCACATTTTAAGATGGTCAGTCAGTTGCTCTTGCACATCGCTTCCCACTACAACTGTCTGCCTCTCACTCAAATCTCTTTACGTCTACATTTTACTCCGTCTCCTCAAATCATTTAGTATCTCCTGTCTATTTTTATTTTTTTTAAAGCCGGATAATAAACATAACTTCTAACTGTATGTGGCTTCACCTTTTTCCCCCCACTCCTCCCTTATTTCTACCCATCTCTCTACCTGTCCTCTCTCCTCCAGCTCAGTTAGCATCACAATCGAGCAGCTCCTCCACTCCCAGATCATCCTCCAGAAGTCCTCGATGGTGTGCTGCAATGGGCCTTGACTCGCCATGTACGAGTCCTTTTGCCTGTAGCCCTGTACACACACACACACACACACACACACACACACACACACACACACACACACACTGTATTATTCAAGTCAAAACTGGGACTTTTGATGGTGCAGAATGAAAGACAGTGATGAGAGTTAAAAACTCCATTTATTCCTCTGTACAATCCACTGCTACACTAATACACTTATCACTAGTGCTGGATACCATCAAGGTAGCAGGTAACGTTTTCTTAGTACACCAGAGCCACGACTGTCTGCGTAACGTCTGAGACACTGGCCTCCGAGGAGCTTGTAATTGAGCAAACATGTGAAACATGATTGTGTGTGGCGCTCGGTTTCAGCCTTCATTTATGAGAAATTTCACAACCAGTACCCGCTTGCCGTGAACGCCCCCCGAATTACATAAACAATCACAATACCCTACATTTCTCCTGAAAAAGTAAAACAATCTGAATAGGGATTTCTAACTTAAAACAACACAACAATTACATTAATAAAGATTTGAATGACTCTTCTTATGTTAATGAATTCTGTAATAATATATATATGTATATATATATGTAATATACATACTTTATTATGCCAACTTATTATTGCGAGTGCTGCCCTGACAGAATGACCACATGCCAAATTCATGCTTTAATTAATGCTTTATATTTCTAGGAAATCTATTTGGGTCTATTTTTGGACTCTATTCTAAATCATTGATATTTCTTATTCCTGTGCACAAATGGCTTTTCTCACTGTACGATTTACCAGGTGATATTACAAACCTAATTGAGTGTGTGTCAAACTTGAACTGATAAACAGCGATGGCCAAAATACTGATCCAAAACACACTCAGAGCAGAAACGGAAGGCAGCCCACTAGACCGATCAATTCTTTTCTCACGCACACACAAATGCCTTCATAATCTTATTCTACCAAACGGATCACTAAACAGAAATCTGTAATCCTGTTTGCATTGAAAGCTGCACTTGGTGTACGACTGTGGTAGACACTTACATCTATAAAAGAGGCATTGACATAGTCTGTATTCTCCTCGCCACGCTTTACAGGAATGATCACTCGATTAAACTCATCTGAAAGAGAGAAAATATAGGCAATCATTTCAAAGCTACTTTTGGACTGACGACTTACACAAGTGCACGGAAGCACAGGCACAGAGAGCTTACATGGAATGATCTGCAGCACACGGTTCTTCTTCATGTTGGCCGGGAGGTTCCCAGTTCTCATTTTATCATTTTGGATCTTTATAGAGGTGAGTTTCTACAGAGTGACAAACGTTCAGATATAAAGATGAAATACAAAAACTTTAATAATTTTAGCTTGCATTCAAATTACTTTGAGATGCTATATTCACTAATGTTTGATTATTCAATATACAAGTTTTTGTGATAATGTTTGTTCCGCTTCATTTTCCAAATCTTTAACGTTGCCCCCTACCCATTCTCCCTTTCCCACTCAACCCAAACAGCATAAATCTGCCAGTTAAACGTCATGAGCAGCGGCTGCTCGCAGGAAGAACTAAAGCACGACCCACTGGCTGGGTCACACTCACCTTAAACTCCGCCTCCAGTCCACCACAACCGGCTCCGGGTAAAGGAGCGTAGAGTTTGGCTAGGTGAGACTCTAGAGAGGTGACCTCCAGCTCTGTGTCTCCATACAGGTAGTGTTCCAACAGAGCCTGGAAAATAAATACGTACTGCATCTGTGGAAAAGAGACAGAAAGAAAAACATGGTTAAAGCTTATCCTGTCTGACAGCTCGAGCTTAGAATAATGGCAGGTCTGAACCAAACAACAAAAGTACATTTTAGGGATGGACTATTAGGGATGGGAATCATGAGGTACCAGTCGATAAGATGCATCACAATACCTAGATGCTGATTCGATTTGCATTGAGATTATGCAAGTACTGTACATGGCCGTACCTGATTTTTATTTCTTTCCACATTGTAAAGCGATGCTGAAGGCGTCCAAAATATCTCATTTGAACAGTTAATGATCAGATGTGTCTGCTACTCATGATCTGTAAAGCCTGGCTTGATGCAAATGCTTGATGGGTTTTGCAAATGCATTTGACAATATTGCAAGAATTATTTGCAAGAATTATTACGGAAAGGCTGACCTCTGTGTCAACAACTGACTGTTGGTAAATAATTACCTAATTCCATATGTGTTATTTCATAGTTTTGAAATCCCCAGTATTGCTGTAGAATGTAGAAAATAAAATCATGTGATGAACAAATGAACAAAATGAAATTTGCAAGTAATCCCAAAGTTTTGAGCAGTGTGTGTTTGTGTGTGTGTGTGTATCCACACATACAGTATACACTCAAATAGTTATAATTCTAAACAAGCTCAGCAAATTATTTGCTCCTAGTGGGTGAATAGTTTAGAGCACACCACCTGCAGGATTATCAGGGAACTGCAACATGTTTGTGCATTAATTGCAAAGGTTAAATAAATAAATAAATAAATAAATGTAAAGAAAAAATAGATTTAAAATAATAATAATAATAATAATAATAATAAAGACAATTTTGAAGTCGTTTTGACAATACATGAATTTCCAGACACAAGAATCATGACATGAGGTGACACTCAACAAATCTTTATAACTGACCTGGGCCTGAATCTGGAACTCAAAACCAAAATTTTATAAGAAGACATGTAGTCGCTCAGAGGATAAGGGTAAGGTAACTGTATACTCCAGATGGGACAGGGAATACACCATATGACAAATTTAATCAGCTTGGTTAAGAATCTCTTCACCGTACTGGTCTTCTGTAAATGTTAATAGGGTTTATGCCATTTATTCACAAGACATTTCACCACAAGTCCCAGTTTGACTTGTACGACCCCTTGTAAAACCTATCCAGCATCATTTATAATCAAAATGTCCTTCCGAACTCAAGTGTACATCAGATCTGTAAGAAACTTGGGTACGAGAACCAATCTGAACTTCGCCTGGTCTGGGATTTTAAAATGCGCCTTGTAACAAACTTAACACAGTTACAGTGTGAAGAAGAAGAAGAAAAAAAAGTCACAGTATGCAAGGTGAATGTTGTGACTAACATCAGTCTGGACCATCTGGCACCGCTGGGCTCGGATTCTAGTGACGAAGCCGAAAACGTCCACCTTCCTCTCGGCAGCCATCATGTCCAACATCGCGTCGATTACGATGAAGGTGCCCGTCCTCCCGACACCCGCGCTGTGAGAGACGCAAAGAATAAAAGAAGAAATTGTGAAATGGAGAATAACACTACGAATTATAAAAATCAAAGAAATAATATTTCTAACAAATTCTATTTGAAAAATAACCCTATTAATACTCTAATCATTATTACATGTTATTTACAGGGAGACTAAAGGAGAATGTCAAGGCAACAACAAATCTTGCCTTTTGAACATGTTTATATTGAACCTGAAGGCAAACAGCTGTTTTTTTCAAGTGGAAAGGGTTAAAAAGTCCTGAGCTAATTCAACACATTTTAAAAGGAGTTTGAAATGCACCGTAATCTCTGTAGTAAAATATCTGTTCACATGCAGGTTAGTGTACCAAGTATACCAAACTAACATTATATACATTTTTGTATGTTTCTGTACAAAGAGTTTTCAATTGTAAAAGGAATTGAATAGAAAAGAAATGGACAATGCTGTTGCGTGTTCATTTCATGAATCATTATGGATTAACGGTTTGTTAGATCAGACTGGACTGTTTTATGTTCTGCGAGGCCATTATTAGAAACACAAAAGAAGAACAAGCACCTGCAGTGCACCACTATGGGTCCAGCATACTGTGGGTTGCACGCTTTAACCTTTTTAAGGAACTTAAGCATGCCAATAGGGGTAAAGGGCACTCCGAAATCTGGCCAGCTGGTGAAATGGAACTGAGTCACCAGCCTCTGGGGCTTTTTCCCGGACACATCCCCCACCTACAGACACAAGACAAGGAGAAAAATTTGAGATTAACAGCACACACACAACTGTACTGCTATTTAAATGCTCTATCTGGAATCACAGTTCCCTTCCAAGATACTGGAACAGAAAAGTTTTCTGCTTTACATGGAAGACATTTGAGTTTGACCAGAAGATGAACATGAGGTGATAAGAGCAGAATTTCAGCTTTTATCTGCGAAGCAAGGAGCAGAGTATGAGCCGTTAAGAAAATCCGAAAATAACATCACTCACAACCTCTACAGGGAAGAGATGGCGGTACGCTAATCCACAGTTTAAAGGAAATAAGAGAGGTGTAGACGCCATGCCACAAGATGCTAACCACTCGTCACCATTAAGTTTCAGAAAGCCAGATAGATACTTTATTGATCCCCAAAGAAGATGGGATTTCACTAATAAATGAGGTAGAAACATTTTGGAAAGATGATGGAAAGACCACAGGGATGGATTGAGAGAAAACTCACAGTGCCAACAAAACAAAGGATTTAACCATGGAGGGGAAAGAAAAAAGGTTTTAGACTGGACAAGTCTTTCATCAGACTTTAATCCAAATGAGCATTTCATTTCTGACAGAGATTGAAGAAAGATACACACCAATAAATAAAACAAACAAACAATGAAAGACCCTGCAGTACAACCCTGGAATACAATCACAGATAAAGTAACAGGTTGTGATGGAAGTAAGTCACACGCCCAGAAATGCATATGCAACCATATATTGTCCCCTTGACTTTTCCATGGGGACAGTAAAGTTTAGTCTCCCAGTTTTATTCCAGGAGGTAGAAGTACAAGTATGCCTTGTTTTATAGCAGAAATCAAATGTTCTTGTTGATAAAGTTTCTACAAAGCATAACGTAAGACCTCAGTAGTTCGACCAGGTTTGAGCCAGTAGGGACCAATGCATTCGGATCCAGTACCTGCTGGATGCAGAACTTGCGGACGGTGTAGTCCACCAGCACGGTCATGTCCTCCACAGAAACGCGGATGTTCCCATACGTCCAGCAGCCCTGATCCGGCCAATACTGAGCGCACTTACACTGAAACACACCAGCCACATTCTCAGCACTGCAGTAATCACTGTTATTCTCAAAATAATCACAACAATAACAATTATATAATATTAAATACATGCAACACTCAAACTGTTTCCTTAAACATATTAAACTTTCACATTCTACGTTGCGCAAAATATCTAATCTGAATTTCAAATCTGGCAAATTTGAATTCTTATCAAGATGTAGAAAAAAAATGACGCTGCTTTAACATGCAACTGGAATTTGCCTACTTATCTTTAACCCTTCATTACGGAACAAGAAAGGGCTGTTTCAGAAAGTTATATAATACATTACAGATAATAGCGTTTTTTGTTGTTGTTTTAAAGTACAAATTACGAGGAGTGCTCAAGTGAAACCAGGACTTTTGAACGTTCCCCAAAACAGAACAGTTATGAGAACAAAAAACTACCTTTATTCTTTTATACAACAGTTCGTTCTGACTGAGCAACCTGAATGGATGAGGCACTGGGACGTTTAACTACATGCGTCACTCCGCGTCACGCGTGTTCAATTATTAATAACCCGGCATGGTTGAATAGTGGAGAGTCTGCCAAATACACCTTCAAAACCGGTCACAGAAGCATCTTCAGCAAGAAAAGGACACACTGTTTACTTAGTATTTGCTTTCAAGTCCTGGTCACGGTCTGAACCGTCTGGGTTCTTTTATTTACAGCTATAAATCTAACCAACTTCTAACAGACAGCTGAATTCCAAACCACTGTCCAACAATTCCTTTACACCATTCTGTGTACTGTACATTTTCTCCTGTAATCTGTTTTATGCCTTTCACAAAGTTTACAAGTCCCAGTTTGACTTTTAGCGGGTATCAGTTGAAAACCGTAATACAGCTCTGTTTGCTGGTCAGGGAGAGATGCAAAACTGGTCAGACTAGCTACATGGCTTACACTACTGATACACTTAATCTTAACTTTTCTTTTTTGATTCGCTAAATGGGAATAAGGATGAGCATTATAAAAATGAGTTTAAACTAAGAACACCATCTGCAGAAACATAGATACATAATTGAAATGAGTGTAAATCATACTTGCTTATGACACTGGCAATATTCAGATAAATTGTAGTTTTTAAATTGCTAATATTTTATTCATACACCAGTGTACCTCCTTTCTCTCCTTCAGGTTGGTCACCATGACAATGGTGGCAGTGTTCTGCTCCCAGATCATCCTCCAGAAGTCGTTCACCGTCTCCTCTTTTGGCCCTGACACACACGCATGCACACACGTGATTTGGTTTTCCCTCTACACCCGAGAGCTGCAAATGACTTGTACTTCACTAAATGACTTGTATGCAAATTACCTCACTATTAGAAATAAAGATAATGGTGGTCTTGATCATATTAGAATCTGTTTCATAATACGATTTTCTTCAATAACATTAACTTACCCTGGGCAGCTATGAACTTGTTCTTCTCCTGATAACCCTGTTCAGAGACAGAGAGAAAGCAAGAAGGCATTATTTTCTTGCATCCACCCATTTCTGAGTATGTGTCAGTGAAACCTGTTTTTTTAACTCACATTAATGTATGAGGCGTTGATGAAATCTGAGTCTGGGACGCCCTCTAGGGGGGAGAGATGGACCCTAGAGTGATCGTCTGAGATGGAGAAGGAAAAAAGAAAGAGAGAGAGAGAGAGAGAGAGAGAGAGAGAGAGAGAGAGAGAGAGAGAGAGAATGAGAATGAGAATATGAGAAAGAACAAGAACAGAACTTTAAAAAATAATTACTATCAGGAATAATAATAGCCATTGTATCATTGTTCTTACAAACAGTCAGCATTTTTTAAGGATCTGCAAAACAGTACTTTATGGAATGTTGCAGCCACATCCGTGAAATAGTAGTCTGCAGCTATTACAGACTACAAAGAAACCATACTTACTGGACACTCGCTTACAATGACAACTGTTGTAATACATGCTTATATAGAGCTTCTCCCTAAAACACCTACAGACAAAAGTATTCTATATTATTTAGTCTAAATCTTTAATTAGTACAAGTAAAGCAGATTGCAGCTTTCTGTATTCTTGTATCCAATGTTGAATGAATAGACTTTGACTCCTATTTTTAGTCCAGTTATAATTTAACGAATTTAAAAAAATAATAATTTATTCTATCTTCAATCACTTTGTAGGATGTTGCAGTAAAACATCTGTTCCCATTTCATCACCCTCATTTAATTTCATTTTAAACAAGGTGTGGCTCTATAAGTCTTACAGTTCTGTAAGAGTGATTATATACACATTGGAACAGGTTATATCCAGGTTGACACAGCATTAAATACACAGAGAGCTCCATAGACTGTATAGACTAATACATTCACTAATCTCACATAATAAATCAATATACGGTGTTCATAGTTTTAAGGGGGAAAAAAAACACAATGTATTTACAAAATATACATTACTATATTTTAACAATAAATACACATGGGAAACTTTTGAATCCCATTTGATGACTGGGTGCATGTACATCAACCAGACTCACAGGGCAGAATGTTGACGTAACGGTTCTTCTCCTTGTTCTCCTCTTTGGAGGCGGCATCACATGAGGCCTGGATTGGGCAAACTGGCAACGCCTGCAGAGAAGATGCACAGAAAACCAGTCAGTCAAATGTCGTGGATAGACAAGCGCCATGCACCAAGAACCCACCTGTCAGGTAGTGCGTTTGGTTATGAACTGTAGTTCTGTGAAAGAGCTCTAGTTATAGGAGACTCTATTCTAAGGCACATGAAAGTACTTGGGAAAGGTTTAATTAGCAGAGTAATAGCCACAGTTTTGCTTAAAATATTGAAATGCACACAACATAATGATTGACATATTAGAGTTCAAAAGTGGACAAATTGTTGTTGCATGTCTCGCTGGCACATCTGTCACCAAGACAGCAAATCTTAAGTCACTCGTGCCAATGCCAAATGTCGGATTCAATGGTGCCAGCAACGAAAATTTTGGGATGTGGACAATGTGAAACATGTATTGTTCTCTGATGAGTCCACCTTCACTGTCTTTCCCACATCCGGGAGAGTTATGGTGTGGAGAAGCCCCAAAGAAGCGTACCACCCAGAGTGAAGCATGGGGGTGGATCAGTGATGGTTTGAACTGCAATATCATGGCATTCCCTAGGCCCAATACTTGTGCTAGATGGGTGCGTCACTGCCAAGGACTACCAAAACCATTCTGGAGGACCATGTGCACCCAGTGGTTCAAACATTGTATCCTGAAGGTGGTGCGTGTATCAGGATGATAATGCACCAGTACACACAGCAAGACTGGTGACAGAGTGGTTTGATGAACATGAAAGTGAAGTTGAACATCTCCCATGGCCTGCACAGTCACCAGATCTATATATTATTGAGCTACTTTGGGGTGTTTGGAGGAGCGAGTCAGGAAACGTTTTCCTCCACCTGCATCACGTAGTGACCTGGTCACTATTCTGCAAGAAGAATGACTCAAAATCCCTCTGACCACTGTGCAGGACTTGTATCTGTCATTCCCAAGACGAACTGACAGTTGTTCTAGAGACGTGTCTGCTGCTAGAACTCTGTGTGGCATTGACCTGCTCTCTGATCTGAGCTGCTGTTAACCTGCGATTTCTGAGGCTGGTGACTCGGATGAACTTATCCTCCGCAGCAGAGGTGACTCTTGGTCTTCCTTTCCTGGGGCGGTCCGCATGTGAGCCAGTTTTTTTGTAACGCTTGATGGGTTTTGTGACTGCACTTGGGGGCCTTTTCAAAGTTTTTCCAATTTTTCAGACTGACTGACCTTCATTTCTTAATGTAATGATGGCCACTCGTTTTTTTTTTTTTTTTACTTGGATGCTTTTTTCTTGCCATAATACAAATTCAACCTCTTTGAACGAAAAGGTGTGTCCTGTAGATTTACGGTCCTGTAAAAACAACTCAACATACAGCCATTATTGTTAAAATACCTGGCGACAAAAGTGAGTACACCCTAAGTGATAACAGCTCTACATCCTTAACCATGCAAAGTCACATGTCCTAATCAGCATGTTCATTAAGGTGTTTTTCAGTGGCGAAGTATGTCACCAGACCTGAACTCTATTGAGCACCTGTGGAACGTCCTCACAGGGAAGATGGTGAAGCGCCATGTGTCTAACATCCAGCAGCTTTGTGATATCATTATGGAGGAGTGGAAGAGGATCCCAGCAATAACATGTGCAGTTCTGGTGAATTCCACACCCAGGAGGATTAAGGCCGTGCTAGATAACAATAGTGCTCACACAAAATAGACACTTTGGATGCAGTTTTGACATGCTCACTTAGGGTGCACTTATTATTGTTGCCAGTTATTCAGACAATAAAGTCTGTGTGCTGAATTATTGTTAGAGGACAGTAAATGTGTACTGCTGTACAAGCTGTACATTGACTACTCTAAAGTACATCCATTTTTCACTTTTTTAGTATTGTCATTTGGGAACATAAAATATATTGCATTTACTTTTTTTTTCTCATTATACATCTGAGCAGTTGAGTGTTAAGGGCCTTGCTCAAGGGCCAAAAAGAGACAACTTGGTGGGTGTGGGATTTGAACCTGGGACCTTCCGAACCTCAACCACTGAGGTCCTCACACACACAATGCCATTCATGAAATGCATCAGTCATGATTTAGACCTCAGCAACAGTATGTGGCAGTAAAAAGTCATCTGATGACCTGAATGACCAGGAAATCACATCTATGGAGTTTTTTTTTCTTCACTGACGCAACAGGCATATTACAGGTTTCAAACTGTGAAAGATTCTGGAACCATGAGGACTCATTGACAATAACTGAACACCAGACAGTCAATGAAAACTTGAAGCGTGCGACTTTTGTTCTTTTCTTTTCAACCACACACAGTACATAACATAATAAAGGGAGGAACAACTGAGGTTTAGTCAGCTTTCTTTGTGTAAAGCTGACTAAAGTTGACTAATGAAATAAATAACCTCATACTGTAACAAGGGTGTGACTGACCCTGTTTGCTGTGTGTTCATGATGACATCATTATGATGACTTATGAAATTAGACAAACACAAACCCACAGCAAACACATATCCCATTCTCAAATTAATGTATGTATGTATGTATGTGTGTATGCGTGTATGTATATGTGTGTGTGTGTGTGTGTGTGTGTGTGTGTGTGTGTGTGTGTGTGTGTGTGTGTGTGGCATGTTTACATTGAATTCTTCCCGGAAGAGCTTGTTGTCATCAGCCATGCGGCGGTTCATTTCCTCCTCAAGCTTGTCCACTGGAAGGGGTGGGTACTTCCGGTTTGTGCTGGGTGAGCGGGCCAACAGTGGCACACTCTGAAGCTCTGTCAGGTCCGACAGGTAGGACGGGGAAGGGAAGAGGAGTGCAAAAAAACAGGAAAAGAGAAACGTTTATTATGTCTTCAGACAAATACCATCAGGAAACAATGAGTGTGCATTTACATTTAGGCATCTGGGAGATGCTCTTATCCGGAGCGACTTACAAAAAGTGAGATACACACAAAATTAATTATTATACAGAATACAATAAAAATACTTAATCAATCTTTGTAAATCTTGCGATCTCTGCTGATAAATTGGCCAGTAGTGGGCACTGCAGTACAGTTAAAAAAGTTTTAACTTTACTGCTCTCACACACACACACACACACACACACACACACACACACACACACACACACACTCATAAAACCATTCACACCTTAAGGCAATTTATTTTCGCCAATTCACCAAATGGCATGTTTGTGGAGGTGGGAGGAAACTGGAGAACCCAGCAAAACCGCACAAGAACACCAAGAATGTGGGCACAAACATGCAAAAAGTAACCCGAACTCGCTGTTCCATGAGGCTTCAATGCTATCTGCTGCACTATCACGCCACTCCACATGTAAATGAATCTATTTATTAATCTATCAAGTATACTTTAATACTACTTCACTTAAAACCCCTTTACACATTCTTTTCTAAACATTAAACCATGTCTCTCTGATCATATCATATGCATCAAAAATACATATTTAGTCTTTTAGCCTTTTCCGTAAGTCTAAAACCAGCTCAGTTGTTTATTCCAGTCCGGTTCCAGTCACCAATCACTATTCCACAATCCCTTGTTTATTTCTTACTGAAACTGAGTGCATGGAACTTTTTGCTTCCAGTGTGAATATAACCCAAGACTTTTTAAGCTGATTTCTCCATTGCATGGAAATAAAACATGCAGGAAGCAAAAAAATGGGAGATTATTTACTTGGAACATCAGACAATCCATGACCAATGAATTTGCTGGATTCAGATGAATAGTCCAATTGCATACCAGTGTTTCCCACACAAAGTATACTAGTGTACACATAGAGGGCCACCCAAGTATACTGACGGCTGCCCAAGTATATTTGCAGACCCTTTTTAAAAATCTGTCCATCTGCCATCCGCGAACGATGTGCTAGTTGCGGACAGCTCTCCCTCTCTCACTGGCAGCATAAACAGGTACAGGAGGGGCAGCACGACACGGTGTACTGAGACACAGTTAATGCAGAAGATGTCAGCTGCCGTAAAAAGTGTAAGAATGGCATGCTGACGCCCGCAAACGCGTATATTGTATGGGAGAAACGTCACAAAAATGTGTGCATTATTATTATTATTTAAACAGTCATGTTTGTATAGTTGGTTAAAATGAAATAAAATTCAGTTCATCATATTGTCAGGTTGTGTCGGGGGAAAAAAAAAAAAGGATATGTCAAACTGTATTGCACTTTCGTGAGCAACACAGCTATAAAAGGCCAACAACGCAAGTATATTTTAGACCTGTGCGAAACATACTGTTGGCCAGACTTCTCAGACTGATCAGATACGCCATGTATTCTCCCCTCAAGAATAACTACACACCTAACAGGTCGTTATGTAATAATCTAGTTTGGGTTGGGATTGAGCTCAATATTCTAGGTTCTGTATTACATAAGGAAAAAAATTTAAAACTGAATCGATGATTACTGCCGTTGCTGACTGTGCAGACCGTTAACATCACGCGACACTTAACAACGTTTCATGTGAACACACAACACACTACAGGGATGAGAAGAGAATTAAAAAATATATACACACTCCAGGAAAAGAAAAACATCATGTATATTAATAAAATATGAATGATATGTACTGTACATATGATAAATATCAATATATTACACATAGCAATACATTTAGTATTACCAAGTTTTTCTTTTCCTGAAGTGTATCTGACTCCCTTAGTTTGTCAATGTTTGTGTGTGTGTGTATTTAAAGAGATATATATTTTGGAGTCAAAAATTGCCACTCAACAGAATCACAAAACACCACTGAATCAACTTTCACCAATTTCTGCTAGTTTCTATAACAGGGAAATTTGTCCATTTTTTTACTGAACTCTTATACTAAGCCTGTGTGTCATGATAGTGAAAAGACAAAAATGTAAACTTTTCTTAAACAAGGTTTGATTAAATGACCCCCAGTATCATTTAAAAACACAATCCATTTCCATAGTTACAGTGATGTATACAATTTATAAGTGGTAAAATGACTTCCATATGATCCAGACGTGATGTGTACAATAGAACAGATTTACAATAAATCTGACAAATGGTGTCTCCCACACACACATATATATACACACACACACCTGTGTCATCCGTCCTGCCATTGGTCAGACTAAAGGTGTTTGAGTGGCTTCCTGCCTGCTTGTACTTCTTGAACCTGTTGCAACAATGAGACAATTTGAAGAAAAGCCTAAAAACCTGCATCATCAATAAGCTTTTAACTCGAAAAAAGAATGAAAAGAAAAGAATGACAGGAGATGGAATAATACATGCCATAATTGCTAAGGGTAAAAAGGTTTAAGAGTTTAAAAGTGAGCACTGGTGTTAAAAAATAAATAAATAAATAAATAAATAAATAAATAAATAAAAATTGAAAATGAGTACACGTAGCATGAGTACTGCAAGCATAGTTGGTGCCACCACCTTACCTGAGCATGTAGAGAACAATGATGATGAAGATGATGACCAGCAGAGACGATAACGCCACCGTCACAGCGATGATTGCAGTGTCTTGATTTGAGGAAAAAATAAAGTGTTGTACAAAAGGTCCAAAAGGCATGGAAAGAAAGACAAGTTAACGGGATTGTTTACATCACATGATATGTACAATATTATAAGCATGCAGATTAATTAGAACTGCTGTTTCAACTGGAGTAACCACAGAAAGTTAAGGACAGGTTACCACTCAATGAGCATACAAAATAGTAAAGGAGATGTACTAGGAATCGCTTTAATTAAAATGTAAGCACATGAATCACAATCTACCTGACTCGTAAGGCAGGAAAAGATTCCCATCCCTGGGTCATATCCAAGAAAAATCTAATTTTTAAGACAGTTTTTATAACCTTTTTACTTTTAGGTTATCCTGTTATTAACAGACTGCCTGACCCAAAAAAAAAGGTACTTCAGAAGTAAGGAAAACTAAGGAGACTGCTGAAATGACTGGAATTGGGTTGAGAACTGTCCAACACGTTATTAAAACCTGGAACGATGGTGCTGAAGCATACTCCAGGTCTCAAATTGTGAAAGAGTGGTTCTGGGAGCATGAGGAATCGTTTTTACACATGAACTGGCAACCAAAATGCACACGGTAAGCAAAGCTTAATGCAATCAAACAAAATATAAGTGCATGAGACTTTGTTTTGGCCAGACAGTGTAGTTTTAGAATTTAGTGTAGTTTCTCCTCATGAAAGTATTTACGTTAAAGCTCAACTCTTCCCCCCCAGGGATCAACTTTATAAAATCACAAAAATATTTAATATGTGCACAATTAATAATACTGATAATTCCTATTGCCATTTGCACACCACTTTATTACCCTGTAATAACTTAATCTGGGATAAATCACAACTTCATATGTATGTGTTGCTAAAACCATGTTCATGTTAAAAGTCAACAACAAAACTAAAGAACAAAAAGATGCATTTATAAGTGGAGTTAATCTTCTTATGAACGGGATATGCTAGACCTATGCTAATCATACCTTGTTGCACTTTTTTACTTTTAATGCTTATTATTAAAACAAGTAGGTCAATCACACAGCCAACAGTCATTTCATTAAGCACATCCACATTAAATCTCATGAGGCATATTATGTGATATTTAGCCTTCCTGGCTAATGGGATAGGTGGGTCTGTCTGCTTTTTGTATGGCTTTCCACTCTGGTGCACAAGAGGAGAGCCGAACGTGCATTCAACTTCAGCGTTCACAGGATTTTGCACAGGAAATCGACGATCAAAGTTACAAACGAGTGCAAGATGATGTGCTTGAGTAAGTCCAGGTAGATGATTCAAAGATGTTTTTCCGTGACATCATTTTCTTTCATGTGCAGATAGAAACATGTACTGACTTGGGTTCTGCTTTCTGAGTTTGTGCAAGAGACTTTTGAGAAGCGAAAACATTTTTCCAATTCCAGAAAACACTGTCGTGCTGCCCTTGCAATTTCAAATCCAGCTTGTTGAGGCGTAAAGATATCCGCCAGATAAGCCTCTTTGATACCTTTCACGAGTCTGATGTTCTGAACGTCATATTCGAGGTTATGCCACATCAATCGTCATGTCTTTAAAATTGCCTCAAGTCAAAGTGTACTTAGTAACCACTTCAGTCATTCCGGACACAAATTAATTGTTCACCTGTGGTACCGGTAGGAACAGTGAAGCAACACAAGCCTTCCAACGAATTCACTTTCCCACAGGTTAAAAAAAAAAAAAAACAAAAAAAAAAACTTGTGGAATCTGAGACGTCTGTGGTCTTGTCGAGCTGGATTGAGAAACTTCCTGCTGACTTTAAACTGGAAAAAAGCTGCTCAAGGTTTTCTGCAATATCCTCAATTCTTCAATAATTAAAATTCTTTTAATTATTTATTTTTCTGTTGACTTTTCGGCAATGACCGTGTTAACGATGTCTGTTGTGGCAGGTAGGATTAGTTTTTCTGGAAGAGAGTGTGGATGATTCTCAGTGGCTACAGAGTATGAAACCATGCAGGAGGCTAGAAGGCCTTTATCATTTAATCTATATGAAGAACCATTTCCAATGACAATCATCTGCGCGTTCCTCTGAAAGAAATCCAATGGTTTATTGGTCAACAGTGCATATTATCCAAAGTGACTCTTTATCTTGGTCGGCAATTTCTTGGTGCATATACACTAAGTCATGATTTCTGGTTGAGATGTGAATCATTTACAAAACCATCAATTAGAAAGTAATTTTGTATAGTCTTGCCCCAGATTTTCTTTTCCTGGCTAAAGGTTTCCCACAATTCCCTCGTTTCATCTGGGTTAAGTTTAGCTTTCTGACTATTTCGATCCTGCAGGTGCAGTTATGACAGCGATAGAAAACTAGCGCCCCTGTGTGACTGGAAAATGTACTGCAGACGGAACCGGACACTAATAACATCTCCTGTGACGCCCTTATGGGGAACCAATTGAAATATTAAAAATATGAAAAATTATTTTACCTTCACCACCTCCAACTGTGGGAGAAAAAAAAAAAAGACATCACTTGTCAGACTTGCATCTCAATTGCAAATAGTAGAGAGAAACATTGGTTAGAAATGAGATATATCTGGGTAATCTGGTCAAGTATATATACTGTATGTGCAATATATTATTGTATTGCATTTAACAATATTTGTAATGTTAAAAATGTAACAGTAAATCACAACTAAACCATCCCAAATGTTTGTGATTTTAAACAGTCAGCACAAGCATATACCTGGAGGAGAGTCCGTGTGCTTTGTGGTGGTATCTGGACTCTGTGAGGGTTCAGATTTTGGGGTATTGGCGGAATTAATGAACGAGGTCGTATTGAAAGGGCTCTCAGTTGTGGAAGAAATGTTCAGGGTTGTGGCATTACTCGTGGTAGAGGTATTCTCATCTGCTGCTATTACTGTAATGGTGGTAGGGCCCGGGGGCGGAACACTGGTATGATTAGTAGTGCCGTTGGTCTGGGGAGGAGCAGGAGGGGTTATGGAGACCCCTGGAGATGGTGACCCTACTGTTCCATTTGTGGTGCCACCATTATCAGGTTGTCCGGTGGGCCGGGCTGAGGATGAAGGGGCGGGGTCATGAGTGAAGTTGTCCTTAATTGGAATAGTAGTTGTCTGCCCTTGAGCTGAGGAAGAGAAATGAAAATATTTCACAAATATTAAGGGCTGTATGTAATGTTTTTTATATTACTATTGTATTAAAATTATTGTACAATTGATTGGATTGAGTTTGAGTAAAATTCAAAAGCAAACAGAATTACAGTGATATGGGGGGGGGGGGGGGGGGGGGGGCATGAGGAACAGAAGCCAGAGATTCCAATGGAAAAACATTTAATGAATGCAGCAAATAAGCGTTTCAGATATGTTCACATGACTGCGACTTTAAAAGTTCAGTTAAATTACAAACAAGCAGTTGCTGTCAGCGAGTCTGATGCTGCAAACCAAAGAGATTTATTGCAGGAAGTGTAATCTCCAGTCAACATTTGCATAGGAAACACAGCTGTGTGACACGCCGCAACACTGGAATTTAATGATGTCTGTGCAATGACTTCAGCACTGGAGATAGATGAATGCTAGTGTGCTCGCGTAGTGTGAATAACTCAGACACACTGAAGCAACGAGAGTCAAGGACAGACTTATGTTACACTTATTATTCAGAAGACTGCGCTGATTAATTAGATGTAATAAAAGGGCATCTTACCTGGGAGCTGTGTTGTTTCCTGGGCCCAACCGAAGGCCAAGGCAAACAACAGGAGCAGGGGACACAAACCCATACTGCCCTGAGAGAGAGAGAGAGAGAGAGAGAGAGAGAGAGAGAGAGAGAGGAGCTTAGAAAGTGTCAAGTATCTTTGTCAAGTTTGTAGAAATTCAATATTAAAAAATAACAATGATAAAAAATATTTCTATTGTGATCTAATATCACAACATATCATGACGCTAGGACACTACTAGGCTACTACTACTACTACTACTGCGCTCTGATTGGTTATAATAAAGGCAATGAAGCACTGATTGGTTAGGAAAGAAATACACTTTAGTGGTCTTCAGTATTCAAGCTCCAAACCACTGCAGTCCTGTGTGTGAAGGCATGAGGTTTAAAACCCACAGCACTGTTATGAGCCTGCTATTTAGCAACCAGACAAGCAGCACTCTGATTGCTGTAATTGCTATTGCCCTGACCACTGTGGTAACAGGCTACCATGAGCTAGGCGGAGTTAGCTAGCTGTCCCCAGCCCATATCTACAACAGCTGATCCAGTGGACTGAGGAGATGGACGCAGAGAGATTTGCAATAGCCAAAATACAATACTGTGTGTATGACAAGAGTATGTTAGACAAGCAAAAACAAACAAACAAAAAAAAGCTGGAAATGACCCCCCCCTCCCCCGTGGCGAGCAACAAGCCAGAAGAGAGGCTCTTCTTATATGAGGTCACATCGGCTTGTTTAAGCTCAGGGAATGGTCTCATCTTATGTTTTTCTTTTTTATTACATTCATTAGCATTAAAGTTTACTGCGAACAGCTAGATGCCTTACAAAAATTTTACATATTTCAAACTACTAAAAGTATTAAATAAACACCGAAATGCTGTCCAACTTGCGTTGTTGATTGTTTAAATGTTACGTCTTAGACAAAGCGATAATCATCTTTCCTATGGAATGAAATCACTGTCAAAAATAATCGTGCATAGAATTTCCAGTAAGAAATTCGCCAATCATATACAATTTAACATTTTAAAGTTATCATTTAAAAATCAAAATCATTTAAAATGTGAATCGAAAACTGAGCAAAAAAAAAAAAAAAAAAAAAAAAAAAAAAAAAGATTAAATTGCAAAATTAAACAGATCTATTGTGCACCATCAATGCTCGATAGAATGTCTAAAAACTAAATTTTTCCATAAAAGGCCATCTTAAATAATTCACATTTCTCCACAAGATCTTGTGCCTTATATTTTCTCCAGCTCACAAGCAACCAATAACTGAACAGAGCAACTAGACAGGAAGGCTAGACAGCAATAAATATGTGTACTTAATTACTGATCAATTATCATAACGTTAATGTAATTGATGTTAAGTGTACTGTATAATTGCCTAATGTTAGCTAAAGTCAACGTACAGTACATACATAGATTTTATTTTGCCATCAACAAGCTCAAGATGTTCTCGACTTACTGTTAAAGGAAACAAGTTTTCATTGTGTATTAGCCAGGTTAGTTTATGTTTTGCATAAAGGCTCTGCCCACTTACCTGCAAAAAAGTGCTCTGCATCACTCACTCATTCGCACAACAGTTACCTGGAGAGAGAGAGAGAGAGAGAGAGAGAGAATATCATGAAACTGCAAGCAAACAGATTCTCTTATATGCTCGAGGCATGCCATGCTACAGCAGACATTTTTCAACTAATAGAGCGTTGTTGGCGTGTGCCAGCTTGTCAAATCCTAAAACTCTAGAGGACGCCTATGGGGGACCGATTTTGCTGCACGCAGCTTGTTGTTCTCTTCCTACCTGCTTTTTTGTGCCAATTCTGAATTGTGAAATGAAATCAGCCTGCAATCTCTCGACATGTAGAAAAGCACCATGAGATTGCCAAATGATTTCCTGTTGACTGTTGTGTGAAGATGCTCTAATAGTAAGAGATGATGTGATGGAGGCTGATGGAAATGAAATTAAAGATTAAAGCGATGATGCAGTGTGTGTTGCAGTCGGTTCATGACCACGAGTTGGGCTTACGCCATTTTACTGACATCATCTTATTACTTTAGTATATGCGTTCATTAAGACAGAGGAACACCGTAACATAAAGGCATTAAAACCATATTGCTGACGTTTTTAGATGTCAGCAATCTATAGTGCGCTCAGAAGTACTGCAGTTTTACTGTTGTTTTTTTATTAAACAATTGTGATATGCCTGTTTAGTGAATGACACTGAAAGTTCTGAAAATAACAAATAAATGTATTTTCCATTCACTGCTTCAAAACGCCAATCTCAATGCTCGCCAACAAACGGAAGACTTTTTTCTGATTAATCTCACTAACGAGTGCTTTTATTACGGCCACACAGCGGTTTAATCCCAATCCTGAGCGTCCTCATCACATTGTGTGCGTGGAAACGCATCTTTTTTTCACTATTAAGCATAGCTCTGATTTCAATTGTGCATTTTTATGACACACCTTCACTCAGAGTTTTAGGGCGTTTTTTCACATTAGGGCCTGGGATTGTTTCTGGCTTGATGGTTCAACCCACATTAAGGCCACTACTACCACCACTCAGCCGGGAGGGCCGAACCACGTGACGCCAGCCGACCGCGTCTTTTCGAACTGCTCGCTCACGCACCATTAGGGGCGGCGTAACACACTCAGAAGTACAGCGCTATCCGCCCCTGATTGGCTGTAGAGCCGTGATAAATGTGGGAGCACTAAGTACCTCTCATCCCTCCCCTCTGAGAGAGCTCGGCCAATCAGCTCTCTCAAGACCTCCGGCTGCGAGAGGTTACAAACATCACCCGGGAATCGAACTCGCAACCTTCGGATGATAGGGCGAGCACTTTACCACTGTGTGTTTATCTCTCTTCTCTTGTGCATAATAGCGGCTCACAAAGCAAGTAGGTGCATACTGCCACCTGCAGTATGTAATGTGAACGCTGCCCAGTGGGGGAGTGGGGAACGGGGGAGCAATCGATCTTGGGCTCAGTTGTCCATAAACCACATTTTGACAATGAAGTTGACAGTTTAACACTATCCTTCCAGGTTTTAATAATGTGTTGGAAAGCTCTAAACACAAAGCTTTAATGTTTTCTCAACTTGACGCAGGGTATTATTTGCACCTTTTAATCATCTTGCGCAACCTACTAACTAATAACTATGATCATCTTAACCAAACAGCTTGCTAACGTTATCCACTGCTGATTACTTTGCAGTAAGGCTTGTAACCTGTGAGATTTTTTGTTTTTCAGCCATTTTTTCTCCCATTCACATTCATGTAAAATGCTAAGATATCCTGATCCCAAAAGAGCAACAAACCAAAGGCTTCCTTGTAAAGAACGAACAAGTGCACAGACACAGAGTGATAAAAATGGTTAAGACTGAGCTTGAAACTATCATCATGTACGCCTTTTTCAAAATCAATTTAACACTATATAAGCAGTAATAAAATGCTTTTGAATTTTTTTTATTTTTATCGTAAGCCCAGCCCACTAAGTTTATCCAGTCATTACATAATGCCATATGTACAGTATATACTCACAGCTGCTTAGAAACATCTAGTCAGCCCTTAGGTTATCCAATCAGACAATCGTGTGGCAGCGGCAAAATGCACAAAATCATACGGATACAGGTAGACAGTTAAATTTTTACAACAATCATCAGAAGAGGAAATCAAATAATAATAATCTAAGTAAAAGCAGAATAGGACATCAGGATGCACTCGTCAGCCAAGTATGGTCCCTTTTTCCCCTCAGACTATTTTTAAATGAGGAGCTTTGTTGCGATGCTGAAATTAGAAAGTATGCAAGAGGTAAAATGAAACTTTAGTGTGCGGTGAATTCTCTAAACGCAAGTCCAATACACCAGCGCTAATATCTCACACACAGCCAGGCATCTGCACTGACATCACCTCCTGTGTCAGTCAAAAGAACGAGACACACCCACACACACACACACACACAGCTTTGCTTACTCAATCCAGAATAAAGGTAAAAATAATAAAAATAATAATAAAAAAAAAACAGGGACTGGGTCAAGTTTAAGGTGGTAGTGGAGATAACAGGATTCAAAAACACCTCTATGACTAGAGAGAGAATGGGGGGGAAACGCATCACTGTGCCTCAGCCACACCGCTTTGAGTCATAGTGCAAATGTTTAATTAGCCACGTTTTGTTTGGTCAGAGTCTTAATGGATCACATGAACGCTGAATTTTAGAATATTTTCATTTAACAAGGTGCGTATTCAGACCATGATCCTGAAAGTGTCGCTTTTGTACTAGTGTAGAACGATCCTAGTCTGCATTCTCAACACAATTTGCGAGGTTAAAGAGTTAACATCATTCACCAATTTCGTATAAGACCTAAAAATGTGAAAATGATTACAACTGTTAATTATAGAGAGACCTACTTCCTCTACGCATGATTCAGCAACAACTCACAGCATATGACTAAGTATCACACACACGATTTCATTGTGGTCATGTCTCTCTGAAGGATTGCCTGTTTCAGTTTTACCAGGCAGGATTAGATTGTGGCTTTTCTGACAACTTGATTGCTTATGTGAGTTTATGAGAGAGAGAGAGAGAGAGAGAGAGAGAGCAAGAGAGAGCGCGAGCGAGCAAGAGAGAGAGAGAGGAAGAGAGAGAGCAGAGAGAGCGAGAGAGAGAGCGAGAGAGAGAGAGCGAGAGAGAGAGAGAGCGAGAGAGAGAGAGAGCGAGAGAGCGAGAGAGCGAGAGAGAGAGCA